>VWZL01002684.1:922853-972173 GCA_013396915.1 Stercorarius parasiticus
CCCCTCAGCCGTCTTTTTTCCAGACTGAAGAGACCCAAATCCCTCAGCCTTTCTTCATCAGAGAGGTGCTCCAGTCCCCTAATCATCTTTGTAGCCCTTTGCTGCACCCTCTCCAGCAGTTAAGTCTTCTCTACTTAAGACATGAAAGTTTGCAATAAAACCGGAATCTTAGTGGGGGGAATGTGAAAGAAGTGGTACATTGTTGGGTTTTTTCTCCTCTGAGAGCTGTGGGGAAAACTGAAAATCTCTGTGTGTAGGAGGAAGGGGAGATTTGAAAGAAACCTTTAAAATGAAGTAGGATTTCTTAGAATTAACAATGAAGCTGTTCACACCAATGTTCTGAGCACTAACCTAACAAACAGTTGAAGTTGTTTTTCCCAGAGCTAAGTGTTAGGCGTTTCCAGTCCATCTGCAATATAAATTCAAGCTCCACGGGTTGAACCACAGCTATCGATAATATCGTGCTGTATGAGAAATATACTGACTATGATACCTCTTGCTCAGAGCTAAGCTTTTACCCTCAAAATGTTTCTTTTGGAACTGCATTATATCAGTCTCTATTGATGCTATTTCTGAGCCAGAGTGGCAAAACCTTCCCTTTTGTAGTCAGCAGAAATTATGATTTCTAGTTCCCTTTACTCTTCCGTGTCAAAGTACCGTGGTGTACATACAGGTTCTCCTCGGAGCGTTAATCAAAACTCTGAAGTCTGTACCCTTACATGAATTTGACTTCGTGTGCAAATGAAGTCTGTGCCTTGAGAGCACGATGGGAGAAGCTGGAGGGGCTTTCTGTATCAGCTCAGTTCTCTCTTACCCTGCCTTCAGCCTTTCTCGAGTCCATCTCTTGTGCTTAAAAAAAAATAATAAAAAAATCACTCTGCCTTGCTCAGCTTCACCCCAGTAATGCTCCCTCTCTTGCTCTGCACTGCCCATAGTGCAGCAATACCAGGACACCGGTTGCATCGCTGTGTGGTCAAATGAGTCACCCGGGCAAGGCAGCGTGTGACCACTGAAACGCGAGACTTCTCAGCAGCTTGCAAGATTTGGCTCTTTTGCCCGCTTCTTAGGAGTCAATAGAAGTTTGGGCGCTGTAGCTTCATGCAAGTCCAGATCAAGACACGGTGCAGGGTGCGCTCAGCTCACACGGGTTTCTCTCAGACAGCAGCTGGGCTTGCCTTCACCAGCAACACCTGTGCCTGCCGTGAGGTTCCGGGGCCGAACAGCTCATGTCAGCGGTGCCTGTAATGCAGAGGCCTCAGGGCACCTTGGTGAGGCACCTTCTGCACCTGTATGGCCGGCAGCCTGCGAATTTGAATGTGCATCAGCAGTTCCTCCACCTGTGAGCTCCTTCCCTGCTCCACGCTGTCGTGATCAAGGTGGAAGAGAGTACCCGGGAAGCCATCGTGAAATCAAGACCATGATAGCAGAGTTGCATCCTACAAAGCAACATCAGACATAAAGCTTACGCCTTTATGTTTAAATAAAGTGTGGGGTTTGGGACCCTCTGTCAATGGTCAGCACTTAGCGTTGCTGGCATTTGCATCTGTTTAAGCGCTTACAGATCTGTGATATTTTTTCAAAACTCTCAGAAGGAGCATCTCTTCCCTGCTAAGTTATTTCATGTCACTGTGTGTGGGGGGGTGTCTTGCTCTTACAGCCTAAAGCAAGCAGGTGCTGCATACTCGTTTCCTTAGAATTGCCCTCAAAATGAGAGGATTGCATGGAAGGGGCTTTGTTTTAGGAAAAAGCCCTCTCAAACCTGAGGGAGGAGGTGATGCCGGCTGCTTCGCTGCCTGCCTTCTGGTTTCTTGACACCTCTTTTTATTCTTCTTTTTTCTAGCTCAGCAAATGGAGAGGTCAGACCGCAGGCACCAGCCGTGCTGGCTGGGGGGGTGCTGGGGTGCCGACCCCAGCGCTGCGCCTGCGGTGAAGGTGTTGTGCCGCCCAGCCCCAGCAGAGCCTGCAGGCTGCTGCAGAGCAGCTGCAAACCGGGGGGGGCTCGCCGGGGGCATAGAGGGGTACATGTGCCGGCGCACAGCTTGCCTTTCATCTTCCACGCTCGGAAGGGCAAGAATCATAGAAGCATAGAATGGTTCGGGTTGGAAGGGACCTTAAAGATCACCTAGTTCCAACCCCCTGCTATGGGCGGGGACACCTCCCACTAAACCAGGCTGCTCAAAGCCTCATCCAGCCTGGCCTTGAACACTTCCAGGGATGGGGCATTGATAACTTCCGTGGGCAACCTGTTCCAGTGTCTCACCACCCTCACAGTAAAGAATTTCTTCTTAATAGCTATCTAAATCTCATCTGTTTCAGTTTAAAGCCATTGCTCCTCGTCCTATCGCTCCACTCCCTGATAAAGAGTCCCTCCCCATCTTTCCTGTACGTACTGGAAGGCTGCTGTAAGAAGCACCAGTTGGTGAAGAAAAGGAGGTTGAGACAACACCCACAAGCTGGCATCTGTCTCGATTTCCACTGCGCAGCCTTATCCTCTCTCCAGCGCTCATCTCATAGCTACGTCATCTTTCGTTATGATTTTACTGCCCTGGCAACTAACCGGGTTAAGATTATCGGTCAGGTTTATGAGCAAGCATGAAGGAAGTGCGGACAGACATACCACCGCTGATGTGGCAGTACTTTTGTCTTCATTGGTGGATGTGCTGTTGAGGCAAATAAGTCTGGGGTTTTTTTTTCTTTTTTTTAGCAATGTTTATATTATAGAGTGCTCTGATGCTGTTTGCTTAGGTGAACATAAGCAGTTTTTTGTAGCATTTAACTTGTAGCATTACTGCCACATTCACTAACAGAGCAAAGATAATGGAACAGGAGCCCCCCCAAAAGGTGGATTTGTTGTGTTTATGCTTCAGAATGTGCTCATGTGGCATTTGACAAATACGAGAGACTTCAGAGTGGACATCAGCAAATGGAAGCCTAAGCCAGTGTTGTCGAACATTCTTTAAATATGTTAACAAATAAGCACGTATATCCCCTTGTAGGCTCCTCAAAAAGCGGTGTGAGCACCAAAAAGTGGTTTATTTTTGAGAACAGCTGACTACCTGCTGCTTAGTAGGGCTAAAAATCAAAGATGGCCCAACAAACTATCCAAAAAGAGATTTGGGTGCCTTGCATTAGCCCTCCAGGTTTGAGACGTCTGATGTTTAATCCATTTAAGGGTGGCTGCGGAAATGCTGCAGTCATTAAACTATCTGATGGCACTTAACTGTTTGTTTACTTCCTCAGGGAACCTGCAAAGCCCTCTCTCCCTCGGGAGCGCTTGCTGTGGAAGCTGTGGGGCCTCGTCTCTCCCCTCACTGAACGACACTTGGCTCTCCCTAGGAGGGGAGCCTCTCTTTGCTGCTTCCCTCTGTCCCCAGTAATGCCTCATCCTGCCTGGGTTTCTGAAAATATTTGTGTCAGTCCTGCATACACTGCCAAAACACGTTTGTCTTGCAGAAAATACACTAAGTGCAGAGAATATTGCCATGCAAGCCTGTCAGTGTCCTTTGAATGCGTTTGGGAGGATAATACTGGAATAATTTGCTGGAACTGCATGAAAAAGCTAAACAAAGGGCTATATTAAAATACTAATTGCATATTGCCCACAATAGGAAACTTTTACTACTTATTTTCCTTTCTTACTGTGCTGGTATCAACCAGGTTCTTTGTCACTAGACAAGCCTCTATCTGTTTGGGGGATGGAAAGGGGGACATATAGGTATGGTGCGGGTGGCTCCAGCTATGACTGGTATCCCTGCGCTGTTGGTGACCATGCATGGACCACTGCAGCATCCACAGGCATGCAGGGGACAGACCCCATCTGGGCAGACAAGTTGGGAGGGCCAGGCCTGTAAATCTTTGTCCAGCTGCACAAACAACTTATCAGGAGACAAAATAAGGCATGGGTGTGCTGCCCAAAGGTGCACTCTTGTCCCAGGACCAGTATGAGTAGCGTACCTCAGTTTGATTGAGGGAGAAGTCACTCTGTGCACCCCCTGCGGTACAAGCCTGGGGAGAGCGGTTTCCACGAGCAGCCGACGTGCTGTAAATTCACACCATCGCTCACCTCGTCGAGCTGTGCTCTACAGCTGCTTCCTGCTCTCAGATCAAATTGAATGGCGTATCCACCATCACATGTGCAGCTATAACCGACTTCCCATGCCTCTCCATGGAGTAAAGCCCTGCATTACTTCTGGAGATGCTGGGAAGAAAGGGAAATGTAGTTCAAAGTTTAAGAGGGATGTTTTCCCCCCATACTTTCTAGCCTGCACTATTCCAAGTAAGCTGGTGTCTTTCTGTTCTCCTTCCAGGTGCTTGTGACTCTCGTCCACTGGTGAAACTGCTGCAAGCAGCTGGGGAACAAGGGCATTTGATTGTCCCATGCTGTAGAAGGCCTAATACTTGATTACATTGACTTGTGTTAGCTTTGCCAAACTCAACAGTCATGCTAATGATAGATCTCTCTCAAAATTGGAAATTGTTTCTATTGTGTTTTATTTTTCAAGAAAATGAGTGAACCCATAAGAATTCCCTGCATTTCCCTCTGTGGGATATAGCTTCAGTCATTTCACCACTCCTCAGAGTAAACTAACTCCCTACTGAGTTATTCATGACCCCTTCTCAGCCAGGCTGATGTACATCTGATTGCTTCCTGAGGCTGCTGTGAGGAATAAATCAAGCATCTTCCTTCACACTGAGTGCTGGCACATCACAGAATTTCTCTGGGACTCCATAAAGCAGAAAAAAAATCAACACAAGCCAGAATCTGACCCACATCCTAGATGAGCTACCCAGCTTTTTAGCTCTCCTAGTAGCTCTCCTCATTGTGCCTCTGAGCCCTGATGCTCCTCTTTATTCTGCCTCCTAAAACTCATTTCTTCCATCCTGCCCATGGGTAATAAATCGTGATGAGCCAGGATATAGCACACTGCGCTACATCATCCTCTGATTGTATTACTCTGTCCCTGGGGCTTTCTTGCTCTTCCCTTCTTACTGCTCTGCTATAGTGGGTTTGGTCTACAGTATATTTACAGATTGTAAATAGTTGGGGCTCATATCCAGCTTCTCTGTGAATCGCCTGGTGTGCTCTGGGGTGGAGTAAAATGCTTGAGAGGGAAAGGAAGTTGGGGGTGGGTAGCTTACCCAGCCACTGAGCAGGGCTGGTGACAGGAATAAAAGGTTTGTTCTCAACCGTAAAGGTGTCTTATGGAGGGGTCACAACCGGAGCACTGCAGCAGACAGTCCAGTGCTGCACCGAGACTGAACCCTCCAGGGTATCAATCCACCTGCTACTGCTTTTGCTTTCATGGGATTCCTTTGATGTGCAGTGGCTTACAAAATGCACAAGGTTTGAAGGACATCGGCACCAAGAGGATCTAAGCCAGATGAATCCCCTCTCTGTGAATGCGCAGGCACCTTGTAGGTGCTGGGTGAAGGAAGAGAGCTTTGCAAGTTCCTGCTCAAAGCAGAGAGCCCTGAAGGACGATCCTGAGTGACATTCACGCTTAAGAAGCAGGAAAACTGGTGTTAAGGAAGGTGGAAAACACCTGGTGGAGGAAGGGGATAAAAGTTAGAGGTGGGAAAGAGGGAAGTGAGAAGGAGAGAAAGAGTAGGAAAAGGGGAGCCATGGCCAAGCCTTGAGCCTGAAAGACAAAGGTCATGGAGGAGAGTCACAATGGTCAAAATGCTGGTGATGGGTTTGGGCAGGCAGCTCCAACAGAGAGCTCTGACAGACGGACGGAAATCTGCCAGCATCTGCCCAGCCCTGCCCGAGGAGGTGTGAAATGAACTTCATCAGCCCTGGCAGTCTTCAGGGCTTCAGAGGGAGAACAAAACAACACAAACAAACAAAAAATATTCCAAGCTCTTTTGAATGTTCTTATGAAAATACAGTCGTGTCAACTTGTCTGGGGCTGGGAAATCAAAGTCTGAGCTTTTTCTGAGCAACTCGCTCAAGTACAAGCCCAGCCAGGGGAAAGCTCAGGCTCAAATTCCTTCTCAATTTGATTGGAGCCAGTGTGGGATGTTCAGAGATGTTCAGGGTAGGCGTTAGGTCACTAGCCCAGGACTGGCTCTGCAGGTGACCCCATGCAGCTGCGATCCAAATCTCTCCATGTAGCACCTTTATTTCAGAGGACATGGAGACTCTCCGTGCCCTCCTGGAGTGAAGACCTGTTGTGTCGCCTGCACATGGCTGAAGGACATGTCCCAAAACTGGCAGGATCCCCGTCAGCGTCAGGAAAGGCCCATCTCAGAAGCAAGCCAGGTACCCTGGGGAAATAATAGAGTATCCCTGCAGTCCCATGAGACATATCCAGAGATTAAGCAGGTAGTCTGCATGGAGAATAGGCTCCTTGGGTTAAATTATGTGTTTGATACCTTCCTGTCCCTTGGGGGCTCTTTTTAGACTCTCCAGAGGACCCCAGCATTTCTGCTGTTGCCACTGAGGCTTATTTTTACATCACTTGTTCCACTTGAATCAAAATTCCACATCTTAGCCCCTGGTTTTTCAAAAATCAATGTGAATTACTGCCACCAGGACTAGACCAGTGGGGCCAGTGACCTGCCTGCATGGATCTTCGCAGCCCAAAGCAGAGGCAGCTGGGCTGGGCTAGCTCTGAACACCGCCTCTTCCATCTTCCCTTTGGGAATGGAGGAAAGCTGGAGCATTGTGGATGGGTTGGGGGTCTCCGTGGGCCACAGCTTGCATGCTCTGCACAGGCAGACTTCCCTCCGCTCCAGAGCGCAGAGGACAGGGGCAAAACCACCAGGGAATAAATACAATTGTGTTACCCTTTTGGCTCAAAAAAAGTGGGCAAGTTTGTGTAATATCTTTTATGGGATCTACTGAAATCACTGGAAAAGGAGAAAAAGCCTCTGGCTCAAGGTCCTGCCCTGAAGCTGCACCCGAAATCTGTCGCAGACGCAACGATACTGCTGCCACCATGAAAACAGCCCTCCCTGGTTTGTGGTGATAAACAAATGACACTAAAAGGGGGGGGAACTTCATAGTTTTGCAAACCTTCCAGACCTACGTGCAGGTGTGTGCTGGCTCCGCAGAGGGCAGCAGCTCATTCCAGCTCCGGAGGATGCTGCACCCACGTCCAGCAGCCATGCAGGGGTCTGCATTCAGCTAAAACCTGCCTGGAGATGTAGGAACCCCTTTCCCTGTGGCTATTCCATCATCCCGGGGCTAACCCCTGCTGTGCCACACTGTCCCGGTGCAAGTTTGGGACTGAAGAGGGGATAACGTGAATTTTCTGTGGTTCCCCTACAGGCTCCCAAAACAGGTTAGAGGGGTAAAGGCTTTGGATAAAAGGGTAATTATTCACAGGGAGATTAATTCTCATGAAACACGTAAGCTGTTTTAGGAAGTAAGAAAGGTGCTTTAACCAAAATAACCGGGTGTTTTCTGTGAGGCTCTGTTATGGGTAAAATGAAGGGAGCAGCAGAGCGTAGAGGGAATGAGGCACCGGCCCTTTGCCGGGCAGGTGGGAGGGCTGGGGGGAGAGTTCAGCCTCCCCTGCCAAGGGTGAAGGGGGTGTTTTCGTGGTGCTTGGAGGGGGGAAACAGGATTTCTGTGTTTTTAGACAGCGGTTCATTTACTCACGTTTTCACGAGCTCAGTTATAATGTGTGCTCCTCAGAGAAGTGTCTTTATCAAACCCATATATTGAAGTTTCACTTTTCTTTTAAAAAAAGTATGCTGTGGACATATGGTGGTTTTTCATGCTTCCCAGACCAGTGTTTGTGAAAAGCGGGGGTTTTAACTCATTTCTCAAGCTAGCCCAGCACCTGCTTGTTAGGTCAAAAGGCCAGTTCTTTAACCTTTTGATTTCAGCTTGGATTGCAAAAGGCTTTTTCTCTGCTTCCCCCCACCGCCCCCCTCACCCCTATTCTCAGAGAGACCAGCACCTCCAAGATGAGATCAGACATGTGGGCCGGAAACAAGGTGGTTAATCTAGTTTTTGAAATTGCCGATGTTTTTAAGTTGTTTGAGACACCCTATGTATATTTTAAGGCTCCTTCTGGATTGAGGGGCAGGGGGGTGGTGCAGGTTGGGAGAGGCAGAATGGAAGATGGGGAGCAGGTTTGTGCACCAGAGCAGAGCCCCACTATTCAGCCCAAGGCAGAAATCTTTGTGTTTCAGTGAATATGCTGCAGGTAAAAAGCAAGTGAGGGATTTTGGCCTATAAAAAGCTGGGGCGGGAGCGGAGGGAAACACACTTCTTTTCTTTTTACCAGAATTGCTTTTTACCAGTGTATCCAGAGTTACAAGCCTGGGTAGTGAGCAGCTGAGCAGGCGGCGATTGACTAGACGGTCCGTACTCTAACAGGCAAATTTTATTGAGTACATGCACAACTACGCAAAGCAAAGCGGTGACATCCAGGCTCCGAAAACAAGATCTCACCAATCCGTTGGCCAGACGTCCTGGGAGCCTTGGGAACCTGGAGATAGTTGCTGCAAAGTTCTATGTGTATTCAGCTCCTTTAAGTCCAAGGTGATTATGGGGTCTTTCATCCTGCTCATCTTTTATCATCTTTCCAAGTCTTTGAGGCTGGTAACACCTCTGCCATCTTCAGTGAGTGCTTTTCCATGCTCAGGCATTATATTTCCTTCTCTTTCCTCCCAAAGATACTGTCCTTGGCATTCCTTATCACCTTCTCCTCTGCTTAAGGAGTCTTAAATCACACAAGAGCAGCTTCTGCTCATTAGCATTTGGGGACAGGAGGTTAAAAGAAAAGTTACTTATGCTAAGTCTTGATTTTTTACTGTGAGGGTGATCAGACGCTGGAACAGGTTTGCCCAGAGAGGTTGTGGAGTCTCCATCTGTGGAGATAGTCAAAACCCACTGGACACAGTCCTGGACAATCTGCTCTAGGTGACCCTGCTTGAACAGGGGGGGATGGACTGGACCATCTCAAGAGGTCCCTTCCAACCTCAACCATTCTGTGATTCATGCCAACCGCAGGCTACTTGGCCTGCCCTCCCCTCCTGGATGGCCCTCCTGTGGCAGAGGAGGCCATCCCTCACATCAAGGTCTGGTATGGCATGTGTCCCCACCGCTCAACGCCTACTGGGTTGCAGCCAACAGCGGAGCTAAAAGTTCTTCTTGGTGGCAAACACAGAGGCCAACCCAGTCTTGCCCTTGACTACGGTAGGAGGCTCTTGGCCAGCCCCAGTCCTTTCACCTGGTTGTCAATGCAGAGTTTCACCTGCCTCATCCAGTAACAAGTTGCTACCATGGCAAAGCACAAGCAGATTTGCATTAGCAGTATAACTACAACAGGGTGCAGGAGCGTGTTGAAGATGCCGGTGGCTGTGGGGGACCAGCCGAAGAAAACTTCCCACCAGCGGTGTTCTCCCACCCTCTTAATTCGTTCCATTACTTGTTTTATAACATTGCCATCATGATGCACAGTTATTAGGATCTTTCTGGCTTCTGCCTTAGCATTTTCTAACAGCTGCTGCAAATTTGCATGCTCTAACATTTCTTTTATAAGCGACAAATCCATACCGATGGGAGTCGGGGTTATACTACGATACAAGGTATAGTTTCTGATTAACAACTGGCTAGTAAACACAGGCGGTTTATACACAAAATCACAGCCTCTAATAATAGCTACATTGCAAGCACACATATTTGAGTCATTAAACACAGTCTGATTATAAACTTCATTAATTTGCACGTATTCACACATCGTTCTAAAGCACACACACCCTTTCCCTACATACACTAACACCGTTTTATTACTGCTCTGGGGATTGATCTCAAAATGACACACCCCTTCTCTGGTGTCAAAGCAAACGTCGCTCGCCTTAAGGGCATCATCTTCGCATATGAATCCGAGCCCCCTTTCCAAAATGCAGGCTTCCAGATCTACCGATTGCCATTTCCCATGAGACACCCTCGCCCACATGCGGTGGTCCAGGGGGTAGACCACAGACCCGTTTGTGTTAACCCCCAGGGCCATGATGGGGTAGACCTTTTCGATGTGGGCCTCTGCCACGGTCAGGACGTGGGCGATGACTGCGTTGAGAACCTGGTCGTGGGTGAAGTTGACGAGCCTCCACCAGGCTTGGAGCTGCCGCTCCTTCTCTGTGGCCGCGTCCCACACAATCTTTCGGATCTCGGTGGGGAGGACACCATTGTCGCCATCTCTCAGGATACCTGCAACAACACTCTGCACCCACATCTGGGCCTGGATGCAACTAAGAGCAAGGGAGATGTTATTTTGTTCAATGCCCAGCGCTCGCAACAGCATCTGGTGGTCTTTCTCGTTTATTTGTTCCCAGGTGGGTAACACCTCTGACACAAGCCACTGCCCCATCCCAAGGCTGGCCAGGGATGAATTCAGGGGGTTGAGGAGGCCCTGCATGCCTGAGGTGACAGCCTCCAACTTGTTAGCCAAGACCTCAACATTCATGCTGTTGAGGACTCCCAACCCGGCACCTCCTCCTCCCAGTGCTGTGGCCAGCAGGTCTCTCCTGGCCCGGGTCCCCTGGATGGAGCGGCTGTGGAGCCATGCCAGCCAGCCAGTGTGGAGGGTGGATAGGAAGGGGGTACAGTGCGGTCTGATGGATGAAATATTAACAGTGGACAGGGACAACACCACCTTCTTCAGTGACCTGACAGGCCCGGTCAACAGCTCTTGGATGTGATTTTTCTTAACTACATAAGGGCCTATTTTGGAAACAAAGGGGCGCAAGACAGCAATGATGGTAAACTCTTTTTTAAAGCCTTCAGGGCCTCCTATCCACCACTTTCCTCCAAGCTCAAGGGACATTTCTACACTCAGGTTTCCTTGACACCATACCTGGAGGTTTATGACCAGGTGTGGGCAGCGTCCATAATCCTGATTATACCATGAAGCCTCCGTGCCTAATTCAGATCTATTAAGTGTTTTGCTCTCGCGGAGGCAGTTTACTGGCACGACCCACTTGCCTTTAGGGGCAGTGATAGTCACAGTGGTGCCATCAATTTGCATGGGGTCAGTTACACTTTCTTGAGAGTATTTAATTTCCAATTTTACTTGGTTGCCAACTTCAGCGTATTGGGCTGTATGCCAGGCCAAAAAGTGGCACTTCGAGATCTTAAGAGCAGCAAAGGAGTGTGCCATGGTGCTAATCTTGAATTTAAAGGACAGCCCCACGCTGTTGTGGGCCCAGAGGCAAACCACAAAGACTGGTTGAACCAAAGTAAAATTGCACCAACAGTCCAATTTTTCCATGGCACAGTTTTTTCTAAGATTCTTCTTAGTTTTGACTTCAGTTACAGAGATTTGAGTTGCCCGCTGGTGAGTGGATCCATTAATTACCCTGCATCCTACCTTTATTTCTTGTCCCACCTTCCCCAGCAGCTGCGGGAGTCTGTTTGTGCTATCCCAGCTCCACTCGTTTTCCAAGTACACCTCCGTCCCGTGCATAACCACCGTTGACAAATTGAAGCCTTTGTTAGAATTTAAACCCATGCTTCCCGTATATTTAATGTGAGCTTGAGACCAGGGCCAATCAGTCTCAATTTTTGTGTACCTCCTAACCCTGTGCTGGGCTGTGGCCCATGTTTCAGGGTGCCTTTCTAAGTGGGAACGACTGACTTTTTGTCTGAGATGCTGATGGGTTGGTTGGGCATGTTGGGTGCTCAATGCTATGCACATACCAGAAAGCAAAGCAAATCCTGCAACCAGAAATTTGAAAGCATTTTCCCCGCAGCACAAACAGGGCTGGTGATGCCGCGAAGTTCGCCCTTCCCGCCGGTCACAATCGCCTTCCATTTTCCTTTATCTGCAAAACATAAGCAAGATGGGCTCTCCAGCCCCGTTAATTTCCCTTCCATGCTTTTAATTGTGAAGAATGGAGCCATTTTTCCTGCTTTTTTGCCCCCTTTCTGATTTCTACCTGGTACACGAAGGGGCTGGCCTTGTTCACAACCCTAACAGGCCCCATCCATTGTGATTCCAGCACCTGGTTCTTCTCTCTAACCCCCCGATACATTACCAGGTCCCCCATGTTCCACTCCCCAGAGCGCAGCAGCGTTCCCAGCTGCTTATCCATCTTGGGGATGTTGGTCTCCTGCACTGAGGCAAGCTGGTGGTACATAGCCAACACTGCCCTCAGCACGTCCTGGACCCACCTGTCCATCAGGACACGGGGCTGCAGTTCGTCTGGTGGCTCCCCTCTTTGCCACCAGTGTCCCAGCAGCTTCAGGTCTTTTCCAGGAGGCAGCTTTTTGGGAGAAGGCGCTTGAGATGCCATGGCCGCCCGTAACGCCAGCAGGACCAGTGGGAGCTTCTGATCCCAGTCTTTCTTTTGCTGTTTCACAAGCTTCCTCAATGCTGTCTTCAGTTGTTCGTTGGGCCCCTCTGCTGAGTCGGGCTTCTGGAAATGCCCTGTGATGTGAAGCTTTTGCTTAATGTCCAGGGCTTGGCACACCCCTTTCGTGACTTCTCCGATGAAACGTTGGCCATGGGCTGAGTTGATCTCCTTTGGGATGCCCCACTGTGAGAAGACATACTCTACCAGGATCTTTGCGGTTGCGCTGGCCGTGTTGTTTCGAGCTGGAAACGCTTCCACCCACTTGGTGAAGTTATCGCTGATGACCAGGCAATATCTGTTCCCCTGGGCTGTTTGGGGCAAGGGGCCAATAAACTCCAAATGCAACTTGCTCCACGGCCCAGAAATCCTCTGATGGCCCAGGAGGGCCTTGGCTGTTTTGACATCAGGATTATTGGCCGCGCACATCAGGCAGTTGCTGACATACCTCTCCACGTCCTCTCTCATTTCGGGCCACCAGCCAGCACCCTGCAACTTCACCATGGTCTTGTCTGCCCCCAAATGCCCTTGCTCGTGAGCCAGGGCCACCAGCTCCATCCGGAGGAGTTCAGGCACCACCCAGACCGGGAAGTCCACCCCCTCCCTTCGCGCCAGGACGAGCCCCGAGACGTCCTTCCACACCTTGCACCCTTTATACTCCCTACCTTTCACTAGCTCCCAGATGCTGGGGTCTTGCGCCTGCAAGCCCAGCAGGTCCACGCTCTCACAGTTTCTGGGGCGAGCCACCAGCACAGGCCCATTCTCTGAGGATTTGCTGGCCTTCCACATCAGCCCTTCCTTCGCACCTTGCTTGGCTTTGGTGTCCACCTCCTTGTTCCACTTGGCCTCCTCCGTTCCCTTCTTGTGGGCCTTGATCTTAATGATCTGGGTTGGGTGCGCCCTCCGCTCCGCCAGCCTCACAAGGTGCAGCAGCTTTTTGGCATAGGTGATGAGATTGCCATCAGCAGACTGCATGTCCCTCTCCCTCCAGAGCGGCAGCCACTCCAGCGCCGCTCGCACCACCCAACCCGAGTCTGAAAATATGGCCAGCAGCTGGTCTGCTGGCGTGTTTTCTAAGGCGACCATCACGGCCACCAGCTCAGCAGCCTGGATGGAGTGTGGCAGGCACTTCCCCTTCACCACCTCCCCAGTGCCCTGGTTGATGGCAGCATAGCCCGTGTAGGTCATTGCTTTCTCGTGGTAGTTGGACCCACCTACAAACCACACAACATAGCCGCTCTCCTTGGCCTCCGCCAGGCTGAGGCTGCTCTCAAACAGGGGCACCTNGGCTCCTCCCTGTCCCTCTCTCCACTGATTACCACCTCGTAAGCACAAGGGGAGGGCCCCCCCAGGGAGGGCCCCCCCACCTCCCTGGGGACCTTGTCGGTCAACACCAATGCCCAGTTGGCCATCCTGGGGCAGCACAGGGGACCCTCCTCCCCCTTCCCTGACAAGAGGTACCTCGCCGGGGCACGGGAGGTCTTCAGCAGCACTGGGGCCGACCCCACCACGTACTCCCAGTGCTGCAGGGCCCAGGTCAAGGCTAAAACCTCCCTCTCGTAGTCGGTGAACTGCTGCTCAGCCAGCGTCAGGAGGCGTGAGGCATGGGCAATGGGGAGGAGGTGGCCACCATGCTGCTGGCCCAGGGTGGCCCGCAGCCCCCTTCCTGTGCTGGCAAGCTGCAGGATGTAGGGTCTGTCCCCCCGGGGACGTGCCAGCACAGGGGCTTGCACTACACCCTCCTTTAAGGTTTTTACCGCCTCATCCTGCTCTGGCCCCCATTCCCAGGGGGCGTCCTTCTTCAGGAGGTGGCAGAGAGGGGCAGCTTTCTCTGCATAGCCCTCAATGAACTCCCGGGAGAACCTCAGGAGAGCCAGGAAGGACCTCAGGGTAGTAGTATCGGCTGGCGCTGACACCTTCTGTATTAGCTCAACCCTCTGCTTCTCCAGAGAGCACCCTTCCTCCCCCAGGGTCACCCCCATGTAAGAGACCTCCTTCCAGCACAGCTGGGCCTTTGTGGGGCTGACCCTGAAACCCGTCTTCTGGACAACCCCCAATACCTCCGCCAGCACCTCAAGGTTCTCCTCTTTTGTCCGGGTGTGGATGAGGACATCACCAGCACAGGACAGCACGCTCTCCCGGTGGCTGAGCTTCTCCCACATCCTCATTACATGCATGTGGCAGATGGTGGGGGCATTGTGGAAGCCCGGGGGGACTCTGGCGAAGGCAAATTGCCGTCCTCGAAGGGTGAAACCAAACTTCTGCCAGGACTCAGGGTGTAAGGGGATAGCGAAGGACGGGCTGGTCAGGCTGAGCACCGAGAACCACTGCGATCCCCGGCAGATGGCCGCCAGAATGTCAGGGTATTTGGCCACTGCAGAGGTCCGCAGCGGGATGACACGGTTCAAGGCACCAAAGTCGACTGTCAGCCTCCATGTTTTCCCATCGGCTTTCCGCAGGGGCCACACCGGGGCGTTGCTGGTGTTCTGCTGCTCCACCAGCACCCCCTGCTCTAACAAGGTTTTGACTGTGTCCCACAAGCCATCCTCAGCCTCAGCTGGGTACTGGGGCTGCAGCTGAGGAGGGGGATCTGGCCCTTTGACTACCACGACAGCATCAATCTGCCCGCAGTCCAGCTTGGTCCTTGCCCAGACTCGGGGGAACTGCTCCGTGACCCGTTTCACTCGGGGCTCCCACTCAGGGTGGACCAGGAGCTCAGGGGCTTTCACGGACATCACCCTGTGACTTGCTGGGATGACAGGTACATCACTTTGGGGGCAGTGTAGCAGTGCTTGGTTTGCAAGGTCCACCACCACCCCCATCTTTGTCAGTGCAGAGATGGCTAAAATTCCCGGCTTTCCCTTTGTTTCCATTTTCCCAAATTTTTCAGACCCTTTGGCAGTCCCAATTTCAAAGGGTATGGGCCTTGTGAATGGCACTGAGGATTTTTGGCCGTTTGGCCCTGTCAATTCAATAATTTCACAGGTTTGGAAGACCCCAGCTTCGCCAGGGGCCATATTCAGAATTGAATAAGAGGCACCAGTATCAATTAACATCACTTGTCCAAGCACCCCTCCTCCAATAGTTATATCAACTATCAGGCGCCCCCACGAATCGGTCTTAATTGGTGCCACAAAAAGGGGCGATGCAGGTGCCTGGCAGCCCTATTGCTGAGCCTTAGACCCCGGGTCAATCGGGTTGGAGCTGCTGTGCTTTTTGGCCTCGTGCAGCAGCAGTTTGTCTAAGAGCTCCCCGTCTGGCAAGCTGTCAATATCCTCCTGCTTCTCATATTTTATCAAGCGCTTCCTCATCTCAGCTGGCCAAAAATTGGACTTCTGAAACCTCAGCCCTTGCTTGTTCTCCTTCCCTGGACCACCCTTGCCATCGGGATCTTTACGGTTGTCTCCTTGCATTTTTCTCATCCCTGTATTTTGGAAGGACATTGCCGAGGTTTTCCCTTTCTTCCCCCCCAGCATGTATCCCGGAAATGCCTGCTTTTGCAGCTCAAAATTCTGAGTCAGGATCTGCTCCAGCTCCGACAGCGGCTTTCTGGCCGCATCCCCCCCAGCGATCACCCGCAATGGCGGGGTCAGCCCCACTACCAGTGGCTCCTTGAATTCAGGCCTGTCAAAATCAAGGGGAGAGTCCTTCGAGCCGGGCAGCCCAGTCATCTGATAGAGCATCTTCTTACGGTTAACGTAGGCATCCGGACGCTCCTCGGGGTTTTGCTTCTCCTGGTGGAAGAGCACTAAGGGGTTGACCTCTGGGAAGAACACCTTCAGCACAGCTGACTGGATGTCCCTGATGTCCTGGACATTGCCCATCTGCACATCCCCCGGCAGTGCTGCGAAATCATCTGATTTCATGCACTTTCTGACCACATCTATCAGGTCACTCACCGAGTTGCCGCTCTGGCACCTGGGCAGCCACTGGGCCCTGGACAGCCAGTTGACGGCTGTCTCCTTCGTCAACGGCCCTAGCGTCTTCCCCAATGTTTTAAGCTGCTCGGGGCTAAACCAGAGTACAGGCCTATTGGTGTCTATGGCCTGGAGTGGGCCGTGGCCAGCCAGCTCATCAGGGGGGCTCTTTTTAATTTTGGAAGCCTCCACCTCCCCTCCTTGCAGCTGGCACATCTCCTCCCGCAGAGGAGCATAGGGGGATGGCCTGGTGGGGCCGTTGGCACCCCACACGTCATCCTCATAGTCATAGTGGGGCGGGTGCGGGTCCAGGGACTCCTCCCCTTCACCGTTCCCAAACCGGCTCCTCTTGCCTTGGATGGCGGCCACTATGCCCCTGGACACCCCCAGCTCCGCCTGCAGCTCCTGGATCTTGGCATGGCATACCTTATGATCGGGGCCAGTGCTCCGGTCCCGCTGGACATCCTGCAGGACTGCCCGTACAGCACTCTGGGCATCGTGGGTCTCCCCAATCAACTTCCCGACCTCCTTCTGCAGCTCCTCCGATTTCAGCTTCTCATAGCCCAGCTTGTTCTCCAGCCGGGTGATCTCCACTGCGCTCCGCAGAGAGTCCCCGCACAAACCCTGCACCTCTGCCTGCAAGTTGTCCACCTGCATTTTGAGCTCACCCTTGGCCTGCTCCAGCGTCTGCACGTTCTCAAGAGCCTCCTTCAGCAATTTGGACAACTCCCTGCTCACCATCAACAAACCCTGCAAAGCCGCTCGCTTCTTGCACTTGTTTGTGGGTTTGGGCTTTTTGGTCTCCTCTGACCAACTCTCCCACTGCTGGCACAGCTGCTGGTACGCCTCCGGGCCCTGGAAGGCCCCCGGGGACCAAATTGGGGGGAGACATTTCTGGAGCACAAACTGCTCCAGCTTCCAGTTGCTAACGATGTCGGTCATCATATTGAAGGGAACGAGATCCGAGATGGCTCTGTCTCAGGGCAAAGCTACCATAACACCAGCACCACTGACCCACCCGCAGAGGAAGGCTGCAACCCTGCGACCTGCGCCTCCGAAAAGTCCCCCCGGGGGATGCCGAACCTGGTGGCAAGGGAAGGGGAAGGTGGGGATGGGTGGCCGCGGCCGAGCAGGCAGCTGCCGCGACCCGACGACTCCTGGGGAAGGGATGGGGAAGGGACGCGGGAAAGGGCAAAGCGAAGCAGAGATGTAGTAGGACCCCAA
Organism: Stercorarius parasiticus; assembly: GCA_013396915.1. Classification (NCBI taxonomy): domain Eukaryota; kingdom Metazoa; phylum Chordata; class Aves; order Charadriiformes; family Stercorariidae; genus Stercorarius; species Stercorarius parasiticus. The sequence continues at coordinate 940,304 of VWZL01002684.1, forward strand.
TAATAAGATCTCACCAATCCTTGGCTGGATGTCCTGGCAGTCCCGGGGATCTGGAGGCAGTCGCTGCAGAGCTCAGGTGGATTCGGCAGCTTTAAGGTCAAGCTGGCTGCAGGGTCTCACCCCGGTGGCTTTTTATAGCCATGGCAGGTCGTTGTTTGGGGTTGATAACACCTCTGTTTACTTCCTTGGTGTCTTTTGCTCCTGCAGGTGCAGCATCCCTCCCTGCTTTCCCAAGGACACTTTCCTCGTCTTCCCTTATCCTCTTCGGCACTGATTAGGGAAGCTGAAATCACAGGGGAGCAACTGCTCTGCCCCTTATCTCTTTGGAGGGGGCCAGGATTAGTCACCACTCGTTCATGCTAACTTCTGCTTGCACCAAGTGCCCTGAAGAGGGAGAGCTAGAGCCTGTCCTTGCAGCATCCATCCCCTCAAACTCCCTCAATGGCCTCCTCACTTGCTGCACACCCCATTAGCACCTGGGTTTTGGGGGGAGATCACACATGGGGCTCACATCTGGCACCTGTAACATACACGGCCTCCCAAAACCCCTGCCTCTGAGCAGAGATCTGCTTGCTGGGGGAGGCGAGATGGCAGGAAAACTCACACAATTTGTAGTTTAGGTCCATTTTGCCTTCTGCACTTCAAAAGCAGCAATTTTTTCCATGCCACAAACCAGCCTGCCACATGCTGGCATGTTCCTTGGGGGTACCTCATGACATCTCAGGAGCCTCGACCATGTCATTGCATCAGTTGAAGTACAGCTGTAAATCTGCACCTGCAAAGGTGGGTGGACAGCCCCACCTCCCAATCCCCCAGCCTTGCTCTACAAACCACATCTTAGCTTGGAGCAGTTTAGAAAAGAAAATGTGACCCACTTGATTTTTTTCTTCTGCTATTACACTAAGAAAAAGATAGCACTCATCTTAGTGAAAATGCTATTATTTTCATTGCTGCTTTTGCCCCTAATGAAATACTCCAGAAGCTGCACCTTCCCTGGAATAAAATAATTTTAAAAAATTAAAAGAGCAAAAAAGTTTACCCACAGCTGCTTGAGTTTCCATCCAGCAGACCCTTATTTCCAGGTACTGTGGTACTGGCCCTGTTGGACCAGGCTTGAGGCTGAGCAGCCCTCCCTGATCCTAAAAGTCAGCCCTTGTATCCCAGAAAGCACAGAGGGAACAGATTTTTTCTTGTCTTTATGGCAACCATTCCACCAGCCTGGCATTTACAGCCCAGCTGCAATTACCTGCAACGTGGGAGTTTAGGAGAGATGAAACCCCAGCCGGGTCCTGCTTCTTGTCCGCAGATCCCTTTCTTCTAACCCAATGCTTTGCTCCAACCCCCCAAGAGCAAACACTTTGCTGTAAGAAACCCATCCTAGGGAGAAAATTAATACTTGAAAATGTGACGAAGCTGGTGAAAACACAGGGAATTAGTGTCGGCATGGTGAGGTACATGGGATGTGGGCTGAGAAAAAGAGGGGATATCTCCGCCTGGGATGGGCAAGGAGGAGACCCGCAGGGCAAGCACCAAGATGAGGCAGGGAGGTTGCTGGTCTGGGGACCAGGATGGTTGCTTTTCATTTCAGAAAAAGAATAAATACCCCCTAGAAATTGTGCAGCCAAATAACACAAATGCACCAAAATTCAGTGATTCTCCCCCTCTCTTGCCCCAGCCGTGAGCCATACACTCGTGATGAGGAGCCGTTGTACCCCAGCAAGGTCATAAACAGCTCTTGTTTGTGTTAACAGATAAGTTCGACTTACATTCTTCTTTCCTCCCTTTTTTTTCTTCCCAGGACGGCAGCTCCAAACAATGTGGGGTTGGTATAAACAGCAGCTGCGCTCCTACGTGTTTCCACGGTGGTTTTATTTTTGTTGGCGATAAGCTGCCAGACAAAGGCATCCCACCTCCAACATGTTTTCTTGTAGGAGCAACACCCCGTCCTGAGAACAGCTTGGCAGCCAGTAAATAGATGGACCGCATATAAACAACAGCTTCCAAAAACATCAAAAATGAACCTCTGTTCTAGCACACACGCTATGCTTTTACATTGCAAATATTCCTTTTTCTTTCCATAGGAGACATCCTATAGGTAAAAGCACTGCAAGGAAGCATCTCTAAAGCTGCAATAATGGCCTGGGGAATCCTCCCTAGCCAAAATATCTACTTAGACAACCCAGTGTATCTGCTTAGACAACCCAGTGTCACTGGCCTTGCAGCAGCCCAGTGTAACATGCTCTATGTCCAAGGTTGTAATGGTGACAAAAGCCACCTCTGGGAGCACTTTGGTCTTGGCCAGAAGACCAGAAGATGCTCCAGGTGACAGCAGCAGTGAGAAAAGGGAGATGAAGCCATTGCAGCAGCAAGGGACATCGGGCTCAGCTCACCAACTTCACCATGGGGATAAAGGGAAAATTCACTTGCAGTGGCATTTCTCATATTAAGCACACTCCCCTCCCCCAAAAAAGAGGTGCCTACACCCAGTTCTGGAGAGGTCCCGATTTGGGAGTGAGGGGAAAGGCAAGCAGGAGGCAAGGAGGGGAGAAGCAAGGGTTGCTGCCCCCCGTGCTGGGGGCTCAGCTCCAGAAACCAGCCCTTAAAAGCACTGAAATGCATTTGAAAGCACTGAAATTGCTTTCTCCTGCCAGGAAAGAGTTAAGGAGCGATTCAGCCCACCCTATACTTTAGCAGCCGAGCCCTTGGTGGCAAGGCTTTTGGTGGTTAGCAACCTGCCTCAAGCAGGAAATGATTTTAAACAGAAATGGGGAGGAGATGTGTTACAGCACCACGGAAAAATCTGGTGCGATGTGGACCCAAAAATTGCACTGCACGAGATGCAAAATAATTTTTCCTATTCATCCGCCAACTCAAACCCCGGGGGAGGTTTCTCGGTGTCCCCATGTGAGAACCTCCCCGCCTAGGAAATCTCCCCTCACCCTGGGGAGATGCTGAGGCTTTTTAAGGACCATGAGTATCTGCACAAGTAGGGCATAAAAGAAAACCGAACCCTGCTTGGCAGCCAAGGGGGCAGTGAATAAATAAAATTAATAAATAATTTATGGGGCTTTTTTCCCAAACATGGAAATATTGAAGGCTGACGCCAGTTCACCCCTGTCATTTCACGTCACTTGTTTCCTTTTCCGAATCCTAAACCCCAAGTGCTTCAAATCTCACCCTCCCAAAGACATTTCAAAGCCACTCTGATATTTTATCTATCATTTAAATATTTCTACGTATGAGCCGCGCAGTGTCGCAGCTACCAAAGCAGCAAAGTGGGGAGCCCCAGCAGAGTTTCCATACTTTTGTGGTTTTTCGGCCACTAAATTTTTTTGAGGTTTCTTGCCGTTGGCTTCAAAGTTTTCTGAGATGCCTCACGCCTCTGCTTTATGGCAATCTGGTTTGCCGTTCGGCGTTTTCCAGGCCTGGAGAAAAACACCTCCTGGTAAAGATTCTGCAGAAGAAAACAACCCCACGGCTCAAATTGCACCTTCTCCTTATTTTGAATGCATTTTGATCTCAAAGGAGGAAAAACCAGCCAAAATTCATCCTTTCCTGCTTTTATTTTTAATGCCAAGCTACTACATTTATCATTTTTCAATTGCACAGACCTAGATTAAAAGAAGGAGGAAAAGCTAGGTGATGAAATATGAAGAAATCATAATTAAAAATCAATGATTTTTTGGTTTTTTTCTTCCTAAAGGGGATTTCAGGGGGTCCTGCGGGTGCAGTGCTGGAGAAGTGTGTGGGGCTGCCACGCACACCTGGTGTGGGGGCTCAGTGCAGAAGAAGCTGCCGGGCTGAGTCTCCAGGCGCTGCCACAGCAGATGCTCTTTGGCAGCCGTCGGCAAGACATCTGCGCCGAGACAGGGACAAACCTCCTGGAGTGAAACCAGCCCTACCGCCAAGAGGTGATTGTGTGTGGAAAGGGGGAGCTGGCACAAAACCCCTCCGTCATTGACTCTACCACCATGGCCCGGCCGTGGCTCCATCTCTGCATCTGCCTCCAGATCACAGGTAAGAGGCACATGTCTCTTAAGGGTTGAGGGCACCTAAAATCATGCTGGAGCCTCTCCCCCACCCTGCTCCAGCACGTGGGATGCATTGCACAACATGTGGATGATGGAAGTTTAAATGTAGAGGCATAGTATAGATCTACAGGATATTATTACCTAGCACTGCATAATTTTGGACAATACTTTAGCTTTTGGTCAGCTCTAAATTGGTTGGGCCATTGGACTAGGTGATCATTGTAGGTTCCTTCCAGCTGATATAGTCTATTCTGTTCTGTTCTGTTCTGTTCTATTCTATTCTATTTAGTGTGCAATCTATAATGGTATATAGCCCACAGAGTTTGTTTTCACTGCACTCTCTTAGTGCAGATGGACTGCGCGAAGCCACTGGTGGAGAAGTTAAAGTAAGAGCTATCTCTGTTGCCTGTGTAACGCAAAGACAATAGCATCCCATCAAATTTTCTTCTAAATCTATCGCAAGACTGAATGTTTCCCAAGGGCCACAGCTGGAATCAGTGTGTTATAAAACCATGCTGCTTATTGCAGACAGGTTGCAGGAGGTCTGGACCGAATATGTACAGTTGATGTCATGGCAAAGTGGTAGAATTACCCTTTACAGGACAGATTGTGCCATCAGTTCTTAGGTGGAAAGTGTTGAGAGCTTGAAACACCCGTTAAATGTATATATTAGGGTGGTGGCTCAGGTTGGTCCCCCGAGACATTGCCCAGCCTGGGTCCACAGCTGCCCAGCACCCTCGCTAGAGGCTGTCAGGACTGCTGGGTGTTTTGTTCACATTGTGTAATGGTCATCCAGCTGCAGCATAACACGGCCGATCTGGCAGCAAATAACCTGAGGCACTTTATCAACACCTATATACAGGTAGTAATATCCTACAGCTCTATACAGTGGGGTCCCCCCTGAGAAAACCCCAATAAATTGGAGTTTGCTCTGCATGTGCAAAAGAAACAAGGACTGTTTTTGAGGTGCTGCAAGCGGGTCTGGCCAAGCGCATGGAAACAAACCTGTCCCACCCCGATTCCCTGTGGTCCCTTGCAAGAATATACACCAGAAAAGGGAACAGGGAGGTTCTGGGGGATGAAGGTGTGACACAGCTTTTCTGCTCTGGCTCCATAGCAGCTCACCCCACCGGAGCTTGACCTCCAGCTCAGAGCAGAGATGAGCGTTTTCCAGGATCCCTTCTCATCTCTTCTGATCCATCTAATATCTCTCCGACAGCTCAGCAAAAGATTTTCATGGGGGGTTAAGTTTCCCATGCCCAGCAGAGCCAGATCTCAGGGCAGCCAAGGGGACCCTGAAGCCACCATGCCCCATGGCCGCACTTATTTCATCCCCTAAAAAAAACACGCGGGTGTTTGCCAGAGCAAAGTTTGGGAGGATTGCACTCCAAAACTGAAAATGCTGTATTTTAGTATTAAGGAGACATTTATATTGTCGCAGCACCAGAGGATGCAGTGAAATGCTGCAGCTGCTATGCAATGCCCGAATTTTGGCATTACAATATTAGGGCTGAAGCATGTTCGTCTCTGCAGCATGCCAGCAGCAATGGGGTCATCGCTGTGGGATGGAGGAGGGCTCTGGACCTGTGTCAGTCAGCAGAGCCCTCTCCTCTGCTTGTCCCCGTCAGGGACGTGGGGGACATCGGGACCATAGGCCACAGGTATGGCTTCAGGTGTTCTTGTGGTCATGCAAACCCATTCCCACACCACAAGGCTGTTTGCAACAACTACTGTAAGCAGGTTTGGGATTTTGAAGGAATAGAGACATTTTAAGGTAAAAAAGTCAAAAAAACATGGTTTTTTGAGCTTTTTGCAGAGCTTTAAAACATGCCTGGGAAAGAGACAGGGGAAGCGAGAGCACCCTTATCTTCAGAGGGCTGTTTTTCACTCGATCTCAGAGTATCTGCCGCTTTGAAGGATTGTTTGCTGAACAGAAAGGATCACAAGTCACCTGTTATCCTTTTCACAAGGACACATCCTCGCTCACACGGAGACACTGCTCACATCTGCCTGGGACAAACACCATTCAGATAATTTCCACAAAAGCAGCAAAGCCCAAACAGGGCAATGTGATACCAAACCAAAGCTTTCAGCCCTGCCTCTGTGCCTCACTCCCTCTCCTTTCCCAGGTCTTGAAATTCATACAAAAATAATGTCATCTGAAAACTAATATGAAATTAACTCATTTTAAGATGCTTTTATGCTTTTTTGGTCTTTTTCTGCACCCGAGATGAAGTTTATATCGGTGTTATATCTGTTGTTAGAACAAAAATCTGGCAAAGGAGTTAAGACGCTCAAAAACAATCTGTTGAAAGACGGGTGAAGGCCCACCAAAAAATAAGAGAGAAAAGGAGGGAAGGAGAGGGGCTTCCACAGGAGCAGGTGGAGATGCCCTTCCCTGCACATAGCCCCAAGGACACCCTCAAAATCACCCCTCCATCCCTCTCCCTGCCACTGAGCCTCCTCCTTAGATGAGTGTTTAAGGGCAAACTTTACCTTTATAACTAGGCTTGACCAGAAAATAGCTGGGGAACCCAAAAAGGCCTCTGAGGGAACATGGGCTGAGGTTCCAGATAAAGATTCTCCTGTTTCTCACTTATGCGATCCCCTCTTCTGTGACTACTTGACCTTATTGAGCCCACAAAGAAAATCTATACTTAGCATGGAAGAAAAATAATGCAAAGAAAATAACAACTGTGTATTCTTGTCTCTTTTTTCTTAGGTTTCTGTACAAATCTACTTTTATTGCAGACTCCAGAGGATATTTTAGCCCAAACTAACAGTAAAACAGAAATCCTCTGTGAGCTGAAGAAGGAGCATGCTGGGGTCTACTGGTACCGCTGGAGCCAGGAGAGGCAAAATTTCAAGTTCTTGATATTTTCCAGCTCGTTGGGCAAAGCCACGTATGGCACAAACATCAGCCAGGACAAGTTTAGTGTCCATGGGGGGAGTTCCCATACCTCCTACAGCCTGCACATCAGCCACCTCCATGCCTCGGACAACGGCACCTATTACTGCTCCGTCTCCCAGTCCTCCCAGCTCCTCCTGGGCAGCGGGACACGTCTCGGTGTGGGTAAGCGTCACCCCCAGGGTTCTAAAATGTGCCACTGGCAGGCTGTGATAAGGTCCCCTGGGTAAGGGGTTGGTAGACCCTTCCCAGTTTTGAGATGCAAGGTTGGGACTCCGGGGTTTTTCTGAAGAGACCTATGAGACTGGATAAGGCAGAAAATACAGAAAATAGCTGAATTTTAGGTCAGCTGCATGTGATAGTCCCTTTGCCACCAGCAGTTGCTCTGCTGTGATCATGCCTTGAGCGCCGCGTTGGTCCTAGCATTTTTGGGTTTCCATGGGAAGACCCTCAGCCCCTGATGTTGCCATGCAATGTGCCTTTCTCATCCCCTGTGGTACTTCACATGAGAGGCTGGATATGTGCCCTGCTCAGCTTCTGGGTCCTTCCCTGCCCTGATTCTTCCTTACCCTTCCTTCAAGTGAGAAGAGCAGCATCAAGGCTAGAGGACATCACCCCTCGGATCTCTGGGGAGGGTCTGACTGCAGGTTTCAAGCATGTCCTTCACGTAAAGGATTGAAATAGGATTTATTCCTCAAAGCTCACAACCCACTGTCACTGGGGAGCTCCAGCCAGAAACCAGAGCTGCCTGCAGGTGGCATTGGGGGAGTGATGCCTTACAGACCCTGGGTCGTACAGCAGCTCTTTTCAGCCTGTTTTTCCACTTGACCACAGAGCAGAAGGTGATGTAGAAAAACTAATGTGCTTGAAGTAGGATTCAGCCCTTTCTTTGCAGGCTTTTAGGGAGACAAATAACTTATTTAACCAAGATGCAGCTATGGCTGCTGGCTCTAAATCATCCCCAGTGTCCCAGCCTTTCTGTTTTGGTTTGGTTTTTTTGGCAAATAGGCCCTCAACCTTGAGCTGGCTGAGAAATCCCTTTTGGATTCTTGCCGGCTCAAAGAAAAGCTGATTTAAGATAAAGGAGAACCGGTTTTTATCAACTGGGCATGTATCTATGTGCAAAGCAAAGCATGAAAAACAGGATTAAAATTCAGCATGATCAAGGACACTCCAATTTAAAACAAAACACTGGCAGGTGCCCTAGGAGGAGTCAGGTTTTGCTGGTTATTTTCTTTTTTTCCTTTTAGTAGTCATGATAAAACAATTTGTCTTTAAGTGCCTTTTCTTTAAGTCTATCATAATGCAAGGGGGAAGTTGTCCAGATAAATCCCAGGCACCTGATGTCTCACTTTTCTTTGTAAAAGAACGGTGGTTTCCGTAGGGATTTCAATCCTGGATAGAAATGGAAAAAAACAGTTTTGAATCACCCAAAATTTTGAATAAGTGGAGTTTGAGCAGTCAGCTCTACAGTTATTAAGGACGTTACTGGGGTATTTTCCTGACGAACTTTACAGAGAGACGAGTGTGCTCCGTTATAATTCTGATACACCATAATAAATCCTGCCCTCGTTTTATCAAAAAATAAAAAATCCTATTTTGAGCAAAGATTAGAGCAACCTGAATATAGGAAAGATCTGGGGATCCCTTAAAACCTCCCAGTGCTACTGAAGTGCCCTGCTACCCGTGATTTCTTGCACTGCTGATGAGATGGTGCCTGGCAGTAAATGTAGCTTAAGGAAGATTCCCTTTTCTCCTCCTTAACCTTCTGCCCTTGTTTGCCTGGTGTGTTGTTTTATTAATGCTTTTACAAGCTCTTGGTAACTTCTGTGGCCACCGAGAGGTTCAGGTCAAGCTCCTGGCCCCTCCAGATGACCCAGGTGTAGGGGGGTCCCCGGGTGGGGCTAGTTTTAAAAGTCAAAATTTCCAGCCCTTCCTGTCTGCTGTTTGAGACCTTCGCTGCGCTCGGTGCCATATTAAGCATCCTCTTCCCCTCCTTATCCACCAGTTGATGTTTTGCCTCTGCCTCAGAAGACCACTCAGGCACCGTTCTCCAAAAAACCCGTGCGGTGTGTAACGAAAAGAAAAGCTTCCAGCAAGAAAGGTACGGCACCAGGTTGGCTCAGGCTGCTTTGCAAAAGGGGTTTGCTGAGGTCCTGGGGGTGCCCAGAGTTCAGCTGGAGTTTGTCCTGGGGTGGGGGCAACCACAACGTGACCCTGCAGGGATGGGCATCCAGGTCTACCTAGACCCACCGCTCTGGGTGGAGCCGATCTCTGCCTTTAGGAGTGGTTTCCTGGGATATGCAAGGGTTTATGGGCCAGGATGTACTTCCATTTAGCTCTACCTAAGCTCTGGTGTCCCTTGTGTGTGCAGCCCCTGCAGGTGCAGCATCAGTCCTGGAGGCATGGTGAATTCCTCTGCCAGAGATAACATCACAAAAAAGATCATTGTGGCTCATAGCTGAGTTCCCTGCAATGCCTTCCATGTAATGCATCCCTCAAGGGATACTCCAGGGTGATGGTTATGTCTCCAACCCGTCTTGAGGACCTGCTTTGCTTTATGTCTCTCCCCACCGCACCCGTCATCCCCCAAAGCTGCCAGGGCAGGATGGTGCCGAGTGCTGAGCTGGGAGTGAGCAGCTCCACAGCATGTCCCTTCCTGCTTTCCAGGTGCCTGCAGCCCCCTGGTCTGGGTCCCACTGGCTGCCAGCATCCTGATCCTCCTGCTGAGCCTGGTCCCCACCGCCCGCCGCTTCTACAGTAAGCATCCTGCCAGCCCCAGGGGACAATGAGGGGTGTTGGGCCCCGGGACAGCCCGGGAGTGGGATGGGGAGCTGGGAGGAGATCCTGGGGTTGACAGACACCATCTCTCCCCAGGTCTGCGGCGCAGGCTCTGGCTTCGCATCCACAGGCAGTGAATTCCACCAGGTCCCCCCACCTCAGGCAGGCACAGAGAAGCTGCCGACCCTCCCCTGCAGGGTGCTGAGCCTGGATGGGACCCCCGAAGGATGTTACAGGGGACAGATGTGGGCTTGCACTGCAAGACAGACGTTTCTTTCCTGCGATGGACCATGACTTTAATATTTTTTCTTGATACAATGGCTGACAAAAGGACGGGGGCGGATCCTGCAGCATGCTGAGCACTTCTCAAAAGGTGCTGAGCAGGGTGAACACTGCGTCCGGCTCTGCACCAGGGGCAGCAGGGCTGCTGTACCAAAGGGATTCAGATGGGCTGTAAAGATGCTCTGAGAGCTTCTTGTCTCTCCTCTCTGTTCGTCCATGGCATAGCACATGGGTGCTTTTGGTTTGCTCCTGCTAATGCTGGTTGATAAGACTTTGGTAATGGACACTCTGAGAGCAACCGGCAGACAGCAGGGGCAGGTCCCTGTGCAGCTTGTAAAGGCCCTGTACAGGCATTGTTGTTAGAAATAGTGAATATATTGCTCAGCTGTTTCGCTACGCAGGCTGGTGTCTTGTGGCTGCACTCAGTGCAGGAGATGGCTGCGAGGCGAGCAAGGAGCCATGGCCTCTGCCCAAGCAAGAGTTAAAACAGAAAAACAGCTCCCGGGGGGAACAGGTCTGGGAGGACATCTTCTCCCACAGGAGACTGCAAACAGCCAAGAGTGGGAGAGGAAAGTCAGACAAAGCGATGTACCCAAGGCCAAGCACCTGGTGCAGCCTGAAGGCCAGCACCACCTCTGATAGCAGAGGCGGACGGGGGCTGGCCTTGAGCCCAGCAGCACAGCACAGACAGCCAGAATTGCCCTGCGCGATGCCTGTGTGTGCTGAGACCGGAGCAATACCAGGATGTACCGAGGCCCAAGCGATGCCCATGTGTGCTGAGACTCAAGCAATGCCCCTGTGTGCTGAGCCCTGAGCAACACTCGTGCGTGCTGAGCCCTGAGCGATACCTGTGTGTGCTGAGCCCTGAGTGATGCCCATGTGCGGTGAGCCCCGAGAGATGCTGTGCTGAGCCCTGAGCAATACCCATGTGTGCTGAGCCCTTAGAAATGCTGTATGTGCTGAGCCCCAAGAGATGCTGCATGTGCTGAGCCCTGACTGATACCCACGTGTGCTGAGCCCCAAGCGATACCTGTGTGTGCTGAGCCCTGAGTGATGCCCATGGGTGCTGGGCCGCAGGAGATGCTGTGTGTGCTGAACCCTGAGCAATACCCACATGTGGTGAGCCCTGAGTGATGCGTGTGCTGAGCCCTGAGCGATACCCATGTGTGCTGAGCCCTGAGCGATACCTGTGTGTGCTGAGCCCTGAGTGACGCCCATGGGTGCTGAGCCCCAAGCGATGCCAGAGGCAGGGTAGATCTCCCCAGGGACGTTAACGTGGCTCAGCCGCTGCCCAGAGCTGCAAGGCTGATGTGGGACTGGACATTAGGTGCCTTGCTGAGTGCAGGCAGTGGGCAGCTCGCTCTCGGGTGCATCCCCAGCCCCCCCATCTCTGCTGAAACACTGGCACCAGTGCAAGGCCGATCACCCGCAGTGAGTACAAGGGGAAGGTTGTCCAGACACCTCCTGTCCCCAGCATGGATGGGAAGGTCAGCAGCTGTTTTTGTTGCTGGGGAAGCAGCAGGGATCTCCTGTGCTGCAGGTTGCATGTATCCTTACAGCTGCCCACCAGCCAAGAACTCATGTGGCTCCAGAGTCCGCAGGGCCAGGGCATACACAGGCATGGGAAGAGCTTCTGCGGGTGTACAGCGTCGCAATCACACAGCAGCATCCCTCTGGCCTTACCCTCCCTCCCCTCCCAACCGCAGGGAGCTGCCACTCTCCACTTAAATTTTTCCAGAGAGCTTGTTCTCAAACCTGGCTGTGGGTGCTCCGTGAGATGGATGTTTCCCCTGAATAGATGCAGTGATAAAGCCGGCAGTGGTGCACGCTGAGCTGGCCTTCCTGGGCTGTGATGCTCACCCAGGCACTCAGGCAACCCCAGACCCCATCCCACCAGGGATGCTGCAGGGAGAGGACCCTGAGCATCTCTGCTTCCCACACATCATACCAGCAGCATATTTTACCCTCTGTGAAAGCTCAAATGAACTAAACCTGCTCTTTTTCTACCCTGCAAACACTCACTGCGCAGAGCTTTGCCCCAGGAGCAGATGATTTTTATGATATGTATTTTTTACAGAACAGCTATAAGGAAACCCTTTTGAAACCTCCCATGGGCAAAGGTTTATTATTTCAAAACTAGGGGTTTTCCCCTCTGTCTGCAGCTGCGTTTGAAATCCCAGCTCCATTTCCCACGCTTGAGGCATCCTGACCTTAATGTCCATCCCTGCCTCACCTCTCCCACCTCTCTGCCAGCAGATGGCCTCCCATGGCCAAGCAGCTGGGGCTGGGGCTGGGCGGCAAAAGGCAAGCTGTGACCACCCCATCCTCCTCTCCCACAGGAAGGTGAGGGGCCTCAGAGATAACCCTGCCCTGTCCGGTCCTCCATCCCCACGCTCAGGCCATCCCCACCTTGTCCAACCCTTGCTGAAACCACCCGGGACCTTGCCTTGATAGACATCAGCCACCTGATTATCCCAACTCCAATAATACCCCTTCAAAGGATGGGGATTTAACCCTTGGGTCTCTGCCTGCCAGTGAATAACTGTAAGAGGCAACAGAGAATTGTCTCAACTCTGAATTCCCCAATTTAGCTTTGTTGTTCCTTTGTAAATTGGAAAAAAGGAGAGTACAGCAACAGTCAAGGATGCCACAAGTCCTGGTGAAACAAAGGTTTGGGTAGCTTAGCAATGGAAAAAATGAAAAAATTGTAGTAATTCCTGTAATCGTCAACAGGGCATTTTAAGACTGTAAATCCCGGAGAGATTTTAGCAGCAGGTTTCACAACTGCGAGAGCCAGTAGCAAAAAAATCACCTCCCATTTCATAGACATTTTTCACAGAGCATATATAAGAAAGAAACAGAAACACTGATGAAAAGATGGGTTTGTGTCTGAGAAAATTAGCCCGGTCCCCTGATATCTGCAACTTCCTTGGTTTTCTTTCCTACCTCATCACTGCGCTGAGACAAGGAGGTCAGGGATGCTGTGTTATGGCACATGGGGGAAGAGGGATGCTTCCACCACGAAAACTAATGGGAAGATATTTCTGTGCATCTCTGCTAATGGCATGGTGCCCGGATCCATAGGGAGAGATACGGGTAAGGACATCGCCCCTCACAATGTCACCCCTGCAATGATGTCCTGGCAAATGAGAGTCCCTAATTTATTCCTCGTTTTCTTCCAGGGATGGACCAGCCTTTTGCTGTCTCCCACTGCCACCTTCCTCCCCGCAGCAGGGAACATCCGTACCCAGAAGGGAAAATAATGGGATTTTGTCTATAACCCCAAATCCTCATGTTAATGGTTAATGAATGATGTCACATTCAATAATAAAAGCAGACACCTCCCCCCAAAAAAAAGGAACAAAGACAAAAGGCTTTTGAATAGGACAAGAAGGGTTTTACAGATCTGTGGGTTTAAGTACAAAGCATTACCTGTGCTGCGCCCACCGCTGTGAATCATCGGGCAAAGAATTGTAAGAGAGGTCAAAAATTACGTGTTGCAATAATCCGTTATTTTCATAATTTTATATTCTTTTATGTTCTATATTGATATTTATATTCTATATCTGTTCTATATCTATTCAATATCTGTTATATAGAACAGATATAGAATATACAGAATATAGAATATATAGGAAAAGAAGACTACAGTTACTCCTTCAATAAACAGCGTGTGCATATCTTGAAAGCATTAAAATATTCAAGGGATAGGGAGCAGAGCAGAAACACAGCTATTTCGGGCCTTGTTGTAAATGGTCTTCATGTTTTTGTAAAACTTCTGTAAATGGATTAAAAAAAAAATGCTAGTCTTTCCAGAACGTCTCAGGTGCTGATCTGATACTGGCAGTGCCCACTTTTTCTTTATCCTTTTAATGTACCCAGCCATTTTTATGTGGAGGGCTTGTGATGTTATAATACAAACAAGTAATCATAAATCGGGCACAGCTGAAAACATTCAATTGAAAACAAGCTAGTGACATGAGATCCAAATTTATACCTGATTTTAAAGCTCCTAAATATATAAAAATTAATTTTGCAGCATCATAAACACAGCTGAGTTGGGCACGCTAATGGAGAAAGGATGAGTAACATCTCTATTAAACCATTAAACTTGAAATCCATGCAAAGGGAAAGGAGATACATATGTCCACGGGTGCTGTTTAAATTCCTCCGGACTTATCTTTGGCCAGAATGCCTCTGTGCACGGTAGCTGCTTATTAAATATCTCCTCCTGGCAGGAAAAATGGATTCACAGGAGGACTTGCAGGCATCCACGCCAGACTTGTTAAGTAAGTGGGAATTTCTAGATGTCTTTTTCTGCCGCAGTATAAAACCAGATACATCCCAGAAGCTGCAAAATAAAAAAAAAAACAAAACGCAATTTTTCTTGCTGTTCCCAAACCCCATTAGTGCACAGACACAGACCCACACACACACATCCAAGCAGGGACACGGGCAATTCTCTTCCCCATCTTTCAGAAGCATCCAACGCATAAAAGCCCTCCTCTGCCCACAGCCCGCGCCACCTCACCTGGTTGCTGGGCTATTTCACATATCAAACAATTTACAGAAAACTAAAATGTAGAAATATTGTGTCATATATATTGACAGTTATTTATATTGACAATTTTATAACTATATATTATTATATATATTCTTGAATAAAATTATATTATGCCATATATTATATATATTACAGTTAAATATATATAACCATATAATAGTTATTCTTTTTATATATTAGGTGTTAGATTTTATATATAAAATATATATGTGCTATTATATATATTGACAGTTATATAGATTGACAGATAACTATAGAAAAAAAACAACTATAGAAAAAAAACATTATGCAACAGAAAACTACCTTCAGGCAGCATAAGTGCTTCTTGCCTGTATTTCCCTGGACTTCACTGAATTTTTCAATAAGCCAGAATAGTAATATATTAAATTTATGGTTTATATAAACCAGAAATGGTTCCTTTAATATTATTGTCATTTTTATTTAATATTATTTCTGGTTATTAAATTAAATATTATTTGCTGAAATAACAAATATTTGTGTATATCAATCTATCTACATTTTGTGCACTCAGGGTGAGATCTGCAGCTTTTGTGGAATTATATACAAATATTTGTTATTCCAGCATTAGCTGGAACATATGTCAGACCAAATTAATACATTTGTATAAGGTTCTCCACCACCTTGCTATGGCAAAGATTACTTTGAGTTTATACACCAGTGGTTCTTTCACAGGAAACAAAACTCTCCCCGTGCTTGAAATATTTGCAACAGGACAGGAGGTTTAATATTCCTCCCCTAGATGTTCAGGTTTTCTGCTGAAGTTTGACTTTTCATTTAGCCTTTAAGCGTATGGAGGGGAACTGCATCGCGCTTTTAAGCAGAGGAATATCATTATTACTATTTGCACTTTCTGATCTAGTTAATAAATTAAAACCAGATGTGGAACACTCCAAAAAATCCCGATGATGGCATCAGCGCAGAATTTTTTCTCTGCCAGATACAATATTCATGTGCTGTTGCAAAAGGGATCTCACATAACCAACTTGTTTAGTCCATTTAACATAAAAATCCAAGAACGCCTTAGACACGTCACTCACAGAAAGCTGCTGGCAGTCAAAATGAAAATTAAAAAACCCCAAACAGCAAAGCCCTCTACATCCTCTCTGAAAAGCTCCTTGGAGGGCTCGGGAGTCTCCTTGGCTTTTTTTGGGGTTGTACAATGAGCAAGGGCTAAATTTCATCTTGCCCAAGCCAGACTGAGCCTCTGCCTCAAGCGGCAGACAACCCGATCCTGCAGAAATCGTGGGTGTCTGCAGGCAAAGTTTTGCAATGTTGAGTTTTTCAAGGGCTTGAGTTTTGCCAGGGGACACCAAAAAATGCCTGATTTCCCCGAGTAGAGCACGGTGAGCGATGGATGCCTCCAAAACCAAGCAGTGAGCTGATGCCAACCAGTGGCACCCTGCCTGCTGTGGTCAGCCCCATGTCCCACCTCACCCCACATATCCTCCACCCTGCGAGCACGATGGAGCAAGCCTTACCTTGCCCAGGGTGCAAGACACGTTGTTTTTTCTGTTCTCCTCTGCTTGTGGTTAAAATGTCCAGCCGGGAGACTGGGCACTAAAATATGGGGTGCAACCAACCTCCCTCCCTGCGAGGCTGGTCAGCGAGGAGGGCTGTGGCTTAGGAGACATCTCGGTCCCCAGAGCTACATGTGTGATCTCACCCACCACGTTTCCTGTTGCTCCCTCCCAGCACAGAGAGCCAGGGCTGCAAGGCCCTGCAGGCAGCACAAAACGTGCATACTGGGCAGCTGTCTGTGGCGACAGCCCAGGCATCCTCGGAGAAGCTGGGTGTGCGCTGCTCTTCCACGTTGCAGCATTGCAGAAACCACAGCTGAGTCCCACCATAGCTGACATCTCTTCAGGTACCACCATGGGAGGAGATGTTGGGCTACTGGGGGCCCTGCAGCCAGCTTGCAGGCAGGGTCACAGGCCGTTTGAGGCCGTTCCTCAGCAAAACTCAAGGTGCAATCGTTGTCCGGCATAAGCATGAGGTAAATTCACTGGTTGATGGCTCAGGCAGAGGTTCTGGGCTCTGCTGACACCCAGCTATAGAGCTTCAAAGCATTACGCTTTAACATCAGCACCCAATGCAAAATTCAAGTTGGGATAGTTCCTATCAGTCCCTCCAAAAATATTGAGACAAAGTATTCCTGGAGGCTGGGATTGTACATTCCTGCCCTGAGCAACAAGCTCCAAGTGACACTGCTGTTATTAAAATATACATCTCAAGTCATCTCAATGCAGGAGGAAACGAGTCAGAGCAGCAGTGCAACAGCCATTACTAAAATAAATGCCTTTCCTCAGGTTGTTTCATTTTAATCTGACTCACCCATCACTACCATAGTCAGGATAATTTTGATATAATTTAGAAACGTAGGTCACATCCCACTGCTCAGAGCCCAAGCTGACATCCCCAGGGAGATGCCAGGGGAAGGCAGCTGCTGCCGTGCAAATTCCCCTCGTCCCCAAACCTGGGTCCCTCCTCACCTCACCAAAGCTGGGACACAAACTGAGCCCGTTAACCAGGGACAAAAATCTTTCCTGGCCATTATCCCTCTTCCTAGAGGCATGCAGGGTGCCCTGGACTGTCAAATAGGGAAAGTAAAAACTCACCTGCCTTCTCCTCCCTCTCCCAGCACTGAAGGTGTCTTGCTCAAGGTCCCAGGTAACCACAGAATTGCTCCAATGCTCCGTGCTGGAGGGATGAAGGGGTGTGATGCACCGAATAAAGCCATAGCATCCTCAGTGGTGTCATTTATGGGTGGGCATGCAATGGAGGAGCTGGTGATATAGCTCCTTCTCCCTTCCCTGTGCCACTCTTGGCTGCAAAGCGAGCAAGGGAGGGTCCCAAAGGGCTGTGGAAAGAGTCCTGTCCCACCAGGAGTAGACAAGGATGTGGACACAGGGCCTGCAGGACTGGATGCTGCTGCCCTGAAGGGCTGGAGCTACGTGAAGCTCAAACAGTCTCCAACCCATCATCTTCCAGCTCCCACAACTGGAGACACAGGTTGGAAAGGCATAAGCAATTCGCGGGTATGTATATCCTATATCCTGAATGTATGTGTACACACCCAGAAAACAGTTTCTTTCTCTATGCAGTGGTAACCACATGAAAGAGTTGGACCCTGCCCTTTTCTCTGTGGTGCAGAGGACAGAGATGTTGGGAGAGCTATGGAGAACCGCAGGATCCGTTCTTGGGATAAATGTCCTTGTTCGGGGTCAACGGCTAAGGAAGATTTAAGTGTTCTGCGTTAAAGAATGAGATAATTGGAAACTTAATAGTGTTTCAGAGGAAATGGATGTGGAGTTTTGTAGCAAATGGCTTCCTTAAAATGATGCATTGTAATGAGATCTCATAGTTAAGAATATAAAAATGACTGGTTTGGTTCAGAGCAAAGGTCCATCCAGACAACTATTCTGTCTCCAGCACTGGCTACAAGCGGATGGCTAAGGAATAATAAGGACAAGACAATCATTTATGATCATCCTCGTGGCCCTTCTCTGGACACGTTCCAGCAAGTCCGTATCTTTCTTGTAGTAGGGGCTCCAGAATTGGATGCAGTACTCCAGGTGGGGTCTCACGAGAGTGGAGTGGAGGGGGAGAATCACCTGCCTCAACCTGCTGGCCACAATTCTCCTGATGCAGCCCAGGATACGATTGGCTTTCTGGGCTGCTAAGCCCCATCCCTGGAAATTTTTAAGGCCAGGCTGGATGGGGCTCTGAGCAACCGGTCTAGTGGGAGATGTCCCTGCCCATGGCAGGGGGGTTGGAACTAGATGATCTTTAAGGTCCCTTGCAACCCTAACAATTCTATGATTCTGTGATATATGACACTTTCCCTTAATATCCAGACTATTTTTAACTAAAAAGATTTCCCGAGTCTGTTGCTATCTATTGAGTAACCCACAGTAGACCTCTCTTCCAAACATTTCTCCAGGCTCTGCATCCTCAGTGTCCTTTGCCAGGGACATCCATGGGTGAAGGACGACTTCATTTGCTTTTAGCCTCACCAGCATCGGCTTCATCTGCTGCCCCTTACTTTCTGTATTGGAAAAGGCGGTGAATAATCAATGCCTCTCCACTCCCTCCCAGCCACTCACGATTCTGGAGACCTTTAGCGTATATCCACTTAAATCATGTTTTCAGGTTAAGAGTCCCAGCCCGCCCATATAAAACCCATCTCAGACCTGTGAACCTCCATTTTGCCCTTCTCTGAAGCTTTTCTGGTCCCACTACTTCTTTTTTAAGTTCCCTCTTTGAGATGAGGGCGTGAGACCAACACACAGCGTTCAAGGTTTTATACAATGCATTGGACCATGAATTGACCATGGATTGGACCATTGGACCATATGATGACAGAGCTGTCTTCTCTGTTTTATATCCCATTCCTTTTCTACCTGCAGCCATCTGATTTGCTCTTCCTGCTGGGCGCTGAATTGGTGGTTTTATGGTAGTACCTGTCTTAACCCAAATTTTCACCCCTGAATGGTGGTATTTGGCTCCTTATTTTATGGCAAAGCCAGGTCTGGTTCCTTGCATGCACCACCTCACATTCACCTACTCCAAATTTCACCTGTCCCTGTGTTGCCCAGTCTCTGAAAGATCCTTCTGCAGTTCTGTATTTACAATACAGAAATGCGAGTAAATTAATGTGCATAAAAATAAAGTTTGCAGGGTATGTTTTAAACATGAATTGGTTTATGGCTACTGAGTCCAACACTCACAAACAGGGTGGGAGGCGGTACCTCTAGGAGAACAGGTATGGAAAGAGCAATCACACTTCTCTTCACGGTAATGGTGGGGATCAGGCTGTTAAAAGTGAAACTCTTAACACCGAATTTAGTTTGTTTTGTTGATGATGGGAGAGCATTAAACCAGATGCTGCTTTTTGATGCAGCCATCTCTCCTCCCCTCTGCCTCTTTTAAACAAGGTATCGTGGCTTAGGGTTGCATCTTACAGGTCAAATTCTACGGCGAGGGTTGGCTTTTTTTCAAGTAAGTGCAAAATTGAGAAGAAATAACAAGTTGTGCAAGCCAGCCAACGCTATTTATAGGACCACAAAATGGATGAAGCAAGTAATCTCAAGCAAGCGTTTCCATATGGCCAGCACTGTCAGCAAGAGGGGTGGACAACCAGAAATGGGAACACTTCCTGGATTCCACTAGCTGTAAGCAACTACGAAAATTAAAGTTCTGTCTCAAAGATGTTAAGAGTAAAGATGCACAGCAATACCCTGCTCTGGGAAAGCCCTCCTGCACCACAAAGATGGGCCCACAAACTCCCTGAGGTATCTCCACTGGGTTTTCCTGCCCAAGGTCTTCAGGGAAGAAGGTCAGTGTGCAGCAAGGAAGGAGACCAGACATGACAAGTCTCTGGACTGATGGAGACAGGAGAAGTCAGCTCCCAGGACTGTGGGGATAACACCAAGGCTATGGGACCATGGAAAGGGGCTGAACTAGGAGGCCAATCACTAAACAGTGCCTTGAACCCAACAGAAATTTAATTGTGGGAATTGGAAGTGAGATAATGAGCCTAGTTCAACAACTAAATATTACTGGAACTGCTGTTCAGACAAAAAAAAATTATACACTGGAGCTATACAGATAGCTATACAGAGGAAACTCTATATTCAGTGTTAGAAAATAGGAAGATTTTCTGTAGTTCTGGACTGAATCTCGTGTGGTATTTCGGAGATTGGAGCTGCAGAAAACCAACCTGTCCACTGTTAACTCCAGCTGTAGCTCTGGTGGAGTAAATTGTCACCAGTCCCCAAAAGATGCCATCACGGATCGCTGATTTGCCAAATGCCTGTACAAATGAGCTCTGCAGCATCAAGGTGTGGGAAGCCTGTGCAAGGAAAACTCATAGCACATTCAGGTCTTCTTTTATCAAACTCTCAGCTGAGGTACCAGCAAGCATGGAGATTATGGAGATTTTCAACCCAGTTGGTTGAAAGGTTAAAGGTCTACACCACGGAGAGGTGAGAGCGCAGGAGTGTTTGTGGTTTGTATACTGTATTTTAAGGCATGTGATATTTACCCAGAAGAGAGGGCAGTATTGGCCACTGAATTGGAACCATGCAGCTACAGTGGAAAGATAGTGTGTGAGGATCTGGTGAGTGACAGTTGCACTTGACATTCTACAAACCCCTTTAGTGCTGCAGCTTTGCAAAGAAAAGAGGGGCAGCAAGTTGCTCATAAACCACAGCTTCATTTCGCACCGGAAAAGTTGCATGCTAGAGTCTCAACATTTATTTTTTTCCTCTGTTTGAAACAAAAGTTTGCGATTTGTGACTAAAATTTGAAATCTTCATTAAAACTTTCCATTCCTCCTTAGGAAAGAGATCCTTCAAAGGTTAACAACAGGAAGAATCATCAAAGCTGAAGAAAAAACAATCTGGTGTCGCTGCCCAAGTTACCATCACTGATAGCTTGCAGGGATCAAGCAGCACCTGCTCATCATCAGCGACGCTGCATCATTGCCCTGCAATGGCAAGTCCTTCTGAAGCACCACGAGGAGATACCATGGGCAGCAGAACAAGGGACCTGATAGGGCACAGTCATCTTGATGCTCCTTTTGGTCTACCAACCATCACAGCGTCATTCCCATATCCTGAGACGTGCTCCTGCTGCCAGTCACACAATACTCTGAAACATCCATGTGATGTCTGATGTTACTGATACTAAGAAGCTGAAGAGTTTCTTTCCACTATGGAAAAGTGACTGAGATCCTTCCACACAACGATTAAGAAATCAATTATATCTGAAACTCAGCATCTCCTCCAGCTCTGATGCCCCAAGCTCCCTCTCATTTCCCATGTCTTCTTTGTTAAATGGATGTAAGCAAGCACAGAGAAAATTAATCCTAAACTCACCTCCTGCCAAACCCCATTCAAAAAAGACAGACCCTTGTGGCCCTGTGTGATCGTGTCTCATCTCTCCTTGCTCCTGTCTCCTTCTTTTTAATTGTTTGATGTTAATTAAATACAGACCTAGGTTGGCCTTATCATAAAACAACAAACCTCAGTCACGAGTAACTTAGGTTGGAGTTCACCAGCAATCAGCAATGAAACTTATTGGTAGGTTTGGGAGAAAAAAGAAATGACCTTCTACAGTCTAACCAACGTGTCTGGTCTCCTGACACCTCTTATGGGATGATCTGCAGAAGTAACTGGTTGTCTGAGTTTTTTCTTCCTTAGTCATATTGTAACTGTGGCACTACAACAGAAGTTACTAATACAACATATAATTAATGCTAGCATTTCACTGATTTGACTTAGGTCCTCAGTCTAATAATGACAAGTCTATTGCAAAACATCATCTAGAGGACAAACTGCCAAACCAGAGCACGCTAAAATCAAAGAAATTCCTTAATCAATCTGATTAACCACCTACTCCTCCCAGTTTTAGAGTAGATCATCAGTATAAAACTTACATATACTGATCCAAACTATTTATACAAGTGTTGATTTTAAATTAGAGCTTTTCCAGGAGGTCCTGTTTGGGCCTGGAGATATTCGTAATCAAATAATTGCCACTGCAACTGTTTTAGTTGTTCTTATTTCTTACTATGTGAAATAGAAACAGCTTTGTGCTAAGCAATATCTAAACACAGAAGCCAGAAAAAAAATTATCCCTGTCCAGCTAATTTATTATTTAGGAGACATGAGATGGGGGCACAGGAAAGGGGAGGTTTTGTCTGATCACACAGAGACATCTCCATCGGAGCTACACTTCCCTGGTTCCCTCTCTCTGGCCAACAAAATATGTCCATGCTGAAAAGAGATGCGCAAGAGCTGGCTTGTGGCTATAGCTCCCCGCTGACAATAAGCTTTTGTCTTGCCTTAAAAGGCTATATACATTAACAGTTTCTTGCAGGCAGCAGAAAGGAATAGCTCCCCCTGAAGCCATCTCCTGTGACTCCCCAAGTCGCCCTTGCCCAGCACAATGGGCAAGCGTCAGAAGAGACAGGGGCTGGTGGGATCTTCCGTGTAGTGGTGAGTCACAAAGCGCTTCAGCAAACGAGAGCATGAAGAGAAAAGGGAGACCTCTGAATGGTGATGCAGGGTAAGAACGCGACAAAGGACACGTCATGGAAACCAGCTCAATCCATGAGCCACGAGGACCAAGATCAAGGACACCTCTACACCCAGGAGAGGAATCTCTGGGCTCCAGTTTGGTACCCCAGACTGATTCATAATAAAATTTACCGTTAATTCAGAGACAAGGGAGAAGTAAGTTGTCCCTACTAAGAAAGGCAACAGCCCTTCCCAGATGATCCTTTAATTGTATAGGTCCTCCCAGCACATCCACAACCACATCTCTGAGGACTTGCACCACATGCTGTAGCTAAGCATCCATGTTCTACAGCAGAGTGAGAACCTAGCCCTGTCAAACATTTGATCCATACTCATTTGCCAGCACGTTCACTTCCATTTGAACTGTACTGAAAAATGGGGATCAGGAATTTTCCAACTTCAGTCTCGGGAGGGTCGTGCTTTTGAAATTTCATTTTCTGTCACTGATTTGTAATAGTGATGGAAGTGGGGGGCACTCACACAACAATCCCAACGGATGGCAGGAACCGGCTCACTTCAGCCTCTGAGAAAACATGAGACTCAACTGTAGCCATCTCCAAGGCAGGCCTGTAGTTTCAGTTCCTTGTCTACATGCCTTCACCAGGCCATGAAGACAGGAGCTTCCCAAGAGCAGCTTATCCCATTATAAAGGGAGGATGAATTCTACTTAGGATAAGGAGAATAAACTGCCCACTGAAACCACAAGGAGCCTACACAAGTAGCATCACTTGATGTCTCATCTGGAGATGTCTGGATTGCTAAGAGGTGACACTTAGCTTAAGTTTGACATTCACATTTGCTTGATAGGATTTTGAGATCCAGATCCTTGTAATGTTATTTAACTGATGAAACCTAATTTCTCTTTATTTTGCCAAAACCTGTTCTATTTCAGATAGACATCACAAGTCTCACAGCCTCATGAAGGTATGAATTTCACATATCTCAGCAGGCCTATTTCAGGTAGACATCACAAGTTTTACAGCCTCATGAAAGTATGGATTTCACACATCTCAGTAGGCCTAACAGCAGCTTTCCTCACTCACCAATGTGTTTTGATGCCCGATGAAATAAACCCAGTTCCCGAAGCATTTTCTATAACTCATCTCTAAGTAGCAGCCACAATAGCAGCGGCCTCAAAGCCAGCAGCACCTGGTTTCTGACATGCCCAGGAAAAGGGGGCTTTCTTTGCAAAGGAGAAGTAGAAAAACATCTCACACAGAAAAATAACCAGCAGGAAAGCCAGGAAGTGACAACAAAAGAAATAAATAATACAGTAGCCCAGCACCTTGCCGCCTGGTGAAACTGTTGCTATTGTATGTGCAAAGCTCCAGGAAGCATCACCCATATCTGTGTGCAAGTGGTCACCTGGAGGCAGCAGCAAGGGCCCTCTCCTTCGAAGCTTGCAAGGGGTTTTTTGGCAGGGCGGAAGGCCCTGTGGTTAGAGAAGAAAACCACAAGGTGTTAGAAAAAAAAAAAAAGAAAGCATATCCCTGGGGCATGGGGCTTTTTCAGTGGGTTTCAGATCACAGACCACCTGCCTTGCACAAAGCAGCTTTTGCAGAGCAATTGCAAAGAAGAATTGCAAAGAGAACAATCGAACACCTGAAGAACTCAGCTGCGTGTCAGCAATGCATGCGCTCGGAGATCAAACATACACATGGATATATGCCATGGAACAGCCCTGTCTTGCTTGCCAAGTAATAAAATACGGTGTGCTCTGCCATCCACACAAGACCCCTCGAGCGAGCGCGCACAAGTGAAGGCAGGAGAGTCCCTGCCAAGAAACGCAACCTGGGCTCTGCAGCCAAAGCATGGGGGTTGTCCATGACTTCTGCAGAGCTGGAGCTGCTGTGAACCCCCAGACAGCTGGGAGACATCAGGCTGCAGTGGATGATCCTACCTCAGGCACGAGCATCATCACTATGCATCTCTACGGAAGTCATCGAGGCAAAATCCTTGAGGCACCGTTAAGAACCAATAATGATAAATGAACCCAAATTCTGGATTAGAACTGAATTTCTTCAGAGATCTTGGGTTTTTTCCTTTCATTTTGCCACCAATGCCGAACACCGTCTCTTTACCCAAGAGGGTCCTGATGACATCACATCCTCTCCAAAAAGCAACACAGCCTCCCAAGTCAAGCGAGAAAGACCATCTTGGCTCCGCTGCACCATCCCCGCAGACAGCCACCCCTAGGAGAAGATGGCCAGGTCTCCTGCGCTGCTTCTCGTCCTCACTCTGGGGCTCTGTGAGTATGGACACAGGGTTGTACATCACCTTCACCAGGAGGGGCAAGTAAACCCCTTCCACTGAATCCAAGGAATTGGACTAAATAGTTAAAGGGAAAATAAAAAGCAAATCAAAAAGGCTGACTTTGAGGTTTGCTCAGTAATTGTGGAGTTAAAGGTGGTCTAGCCTCAGCCAGCGCAGGGCAGCCGGAGGGGTGGCTGCAGCATCATGTGCACCGGGAAGGGAGCCCGGTCACAGAAGCGGTTCTGGAGGGGAGCGGGAAAGGGAAAAAACGGGATTTAGCAGTCAGCGTTTTTAGGGAGTCACTTCAGACAAGCTGGGAAGGGGTATCATCCACCAGAAGGCAGCTGAAAGGCATCATCTGCCTTTAAAGCCCAAGTGGCTGATTGCTGAGCACCCTCCAAGCACAATCCCAGCAAGCACTCCAGTAAAACCATCAAGTCATCCAGACAGCCCAGTCATCCCTTCCCATTTGACCTCGCAGCCGGTGGCCAGGGAACAAGGTTTGCCCAGAGGGAACGTGGCTCTAGCCAAGTGTTTACCACAAGGATTTCTCTCCCCAGGCTGCCCTGGGGTCCGGGGCCAGAGGCACAAGATGACGGCCAGGTTTCGTGACAGAAGCATCACGCACCCCCAGGTGGGGCAGCGGCTGGAGCTGGAGTGTCTGACCACCAAGGAGGACAGTGGCGCATTCTGGATTCGCCAGGACAAGGGTGGGAGCCTTCACTTCATCGTCTTCATCTCTTCCTTGTCCCGGAGCACTTTTGATGGGAATGAGAAGAAATCCACACGCTTCGAGGCGAGGAAAGACGGCAGCTCCTACCGGTTGGTAGTGAAATCTTTCACGCAGGAGGATGAGGGGAACTATTTCTGCCTCATGAACAGCAACCAAGTGCTGTACTTCAGCCACGGCCAGCCTGCCTTCTTCCCAGGTCAGTAACACCTCCACCCAACCTTGCTCAGCTCTGCCAAAATGCCCACCTGCATGGACAGCACCTCCTGTCCATGCCTTTTTTCATCTGTCATCCCTCCCACAAACCCTATATTCCCTGCTTGTTTGCCCAAGGCATCTTGTGACCAACCCACCGGTCCTCCTGCCAGAAGCTCCCTGCTTGCCGTCTCTTCTCATGGTATCGCTCCTGCCCGAAGGCAAAGATGATGGGGCAGACCCAGCATCACCCGCCTATCCCCACTTCTCCATCCCATTCATGGCTCTGAAGCGATAAGACTAAAGCAAAGTTCGCCACCACTCCCTCCTTCCTCATAGGTCCCAAAAGTCCGACCAACCTCGGGATACTCGGGCTTTCTGAGGGTAGTGGCAGAAAGCAAGAAATAAGGAGCCTGTAGCTCCTTAGTGGGTCTTGGGAGACCCTCCTTGGCAGAGTCACCATCCAAAATGGGCTCTATGAAAGGGGCTCTGGACCTGATCCCTACACTGGCCACAGAAGCAGCCATACCCTGGCAGGGGTGGGAGAGAAGAAAGGCAGGACAGCACTATTTTATTGTATTTCCCTGTATGCTGTATTCATCCATTTTCACTTACAGTCCTCACCACAGCGGCACCCACTGCACCGGCACCCAGCACCCAGCGTGGCATCACCGAAAAGGACCCCTGCCCGATGACCCCGGATCCAGGTAGCTCAGCTGCAGGGAGGGAGAGGGGAAGAGCTGGGCTCTGGTCCACTGATACCAAGGGGGATCTTGCAGGAATTCTGGGACGGAGGGAGAGGGAAAATCCTTAGAGCTTTATCAGAGTTGGACACGTGGGTACACATAGCTGGGAGGGTTAAACTCCAACATTTCATCCCTCATAGGAAAGGCTAAGGATGACTTAAAAAGCACGAGGGTGCCTCATGACTGGGTACATTGGGAAGAGGTGGAGGGAGGGCAGAGCCTTGGGGGCTGGTGCTGGTTTTAGCCTTGGCAGAGGAGACAAGAAAACTTTTGGCTACATGCCCTCCCTCAAGTCCTCAGGAAAATGCCGAGAGCAGCAGCACTAATGAACGCTTATTGCTGGGGATGACACCCGTGCTGGGCTTGTGGACATCGCTGGTACCCATCTCTGCCTTTGCAGGCCAGGGGAAGCCCTCTGCTTCATCGCCAGCCTCACTGAATGCCAGGCAGGTCCCTTGGCTCCACCACAGCTGGCCATAACACCAGTCATGAGCATCTGGTGGACCTTTCCTCTTCTCTATTCCTGCAGAGACCAGCAAGAAGAAAGAGATGAATTTCTTCTGTGAAATCTTCATCTGGGTTCCCTTGGCAGCCGCCTGCCTCCTGCTCCTCCTCGCCCTGGTGGTCACCATCACCCTGTGTCAAAGTAAGACTCATCCATAACCCCCCGTAGATATTCCTCTAGCCTGAAACTGCAGCCCTGTCCTTCAGGGCAATGGATCTCCTAGCTACCCCCTTTACGTAGGCACCAGATAACCAGGACACAGTTGACGCAAGAGGAGGACCACTGTGAAAAATCCATGTCTGTATTTTCCTCATCAGTAGGCTTAGGCTGAGAAATAATTTTCAACTTCTACGCTGCAAGGAAGGAAAATAGATTATAAATAGAGAAAGCTTTATCAAACTGTATTGGCTCTAACAATGGCTCTAAGGTGGCTCTACCATCCTTAAATCGGTGTATCAGAGGGTAAAAGTACCAGAACTTGAAACACTTCGACAAAATAGGGTAAACATGCTCCATCACGGGGCTTGCAAATTCAAATGCTGAGACAGCTTGAGCTGTAAGCAAACGAGCAACTTAATTACACAGATTCAGAGACTGCTACGGCTAAAGCAGTAAGGCAAAATCTCTGGGTAGGCAAAAGTCCTCTGGTGAAATTTCATGTTTGAAATGTCTTTAAATTACCCTGAGCAAGCAGTGAGTGCAAATGTATTTAAATCAATTTAACGCTCACTGAAATCAGTTTAACTTTCCAATACCCCCGAAGTTACATTAAACTGGCTCAGCTCATCTGCCTGGAACACCAGAGTGTTTTGCTGCTGAATTAACCTAACTAGATCCTGACTGACCCCACAGCCTGGAGCTGATGTGGGATGAATTTACCAGCTGACCCAGTTAAAAAAAAAAAAAAAAAAAGTACAATTTTTCAGCATCCTTCAGCCCTGAAAAATACTGATCAGCATGGTCTGCAGTGATAGGAAGGAATGCATGGAAAAACACTGATGAGCCACGTCCAAAAATCATTCTTCTTGAGGGAAATAGCTGGCGATGCAGCCTAGCACCCAGAGTTGGTCCAAATTTCCCTCTGAAGTCACCAGGAGCCTTCCCTGTGCGCCAGGATTCTCCAGTGACCTGCAACAACGTTAACCTACAAATGCAAATGCCACACGATGATTTATTTCTGCCTTTTAATGCTGATGTGAATTACC
Organism: Stercorarius parasiticus; assembly: GCA_013396915.1. Lineage (NCBI taxonomy): Eukaryota > Metazoa > Chordata > Aves > Charadriiformes > Stercorariidae > Stercorarius > Stercorarius parasiticus. The sequence goes on from VWZL01002684.1 coordinate 968,606, forward strand.
AGCGAAAAGCCATTAGCTGCAATTAATTTCTGCAGCAGGCAGCCCAAGCCCTCAAGGACAGATTTTTACCTTGTGCTAAAATTAACGGCTGGACATTGTATTTTGCCGTATACGTTCCAAAGTAACGATGTTGATGCTAAAATGGGGAAGAGTATCGTTCAACTTGGTTGCATGCTGTGTGGCATCGCCACTTGCCTGTTGTAGAAATTAACTGCTGCCGATGGATTTTCAGTAACATGCGAAAGTCGCTGGAGACAGCAAAAAAAAAAAAATAATTCACCGTCAGCATTCCCAGGCTGACCTGGCTACTGTTACTCCCATGAAAATCTAATTCATGAAAATATTTCAGTGGACTGCTGGGGGAACGTGAGCTGCAGCACCGCTCACTTGCACGGCTTTCCTCAAAAATAAGCTCGGTTTATCCGTTGTTAGTCTTACATACGGCAAGCTGCTAGCAAACGCCAGCCCGACCTTGCGGCAGTGCTTCCTTGCTGAGCTGTGACATGGCATCTTTGAATTAAAACACTTTCTTTTTCATTTTAGAAACCAGAAGACGAAGGTGCAGATGTAAAAGGTTAGTGAGTGACAGGTGTTGACACTTTTCTCTTCTTAAACTCAAGGCACCTCACCCTCAAGCGATAAAGCAGGCAGGTGCCAAAAAGCGATCTAAAAATTCTCCATCCAATACACAGTGGATGGGAGGGCAAAAAGGGCAAAAAAGAGAGAAGATTATCTTCTCCTGTGGGGTTTGCTTTTGGGTTTTTTACAGTAATTTAAATCACTGAGCACTGACACTGTAGTAGCTACTTAACAGAAAGACAAGGCGCATTTGTGGCAGCCTAAAAACTTTGTGCATCAGCCCATGTTCATAACTTTTATCACATTTTAGTGCTCACAATGCTCTGCTTGGCAGTGACCGTATTTCACCCCTTCCCCTCCCCAAACCGTTCATTTGATTTCATCACTGGATCTTCAGGTTGCGCCCATGGATTAGATGCCAGTCATTGCATCTCAAATCCCCCCCTGCACAATTTTGGGCCAACATCAGCACGGCTTTATGCCTCTATTTCCCCCACGAAGTGACAGCAGCAGAGCAGCTGATGCAGCCTTCGAATGACTTTCCTGGGAAACAGCAATGCAGAGATGCACAGCTTTAGAGTTAATCTATTTTCTAGGGAAGACAGGAGTATTTTTTTTAATGCTTTTCCCTCCTGCCTCCTCAACCTACCCATCACCCTGAGGCACTGGGAAAATGCTAATTGGAGTAAGAATTGCAATTTGCCGGTTTGGAAGGAAAAATCCTTTTGCCTGCGAGTAACACACGTTCTGCTTCTGCAAACAGAGCTGCCTGCGGCCGGTTCCTTCCCTTCGCCTACCCTGCAGGGAACCATCGCTGCAGCTTTGCAAGCCTCGTGTTGGGAGCGTAGCCCAGGGCTGGGGGCAGGAGAGGGCTCCAGCACAGAAATCCCGGCTCAGGCCAGGCCAGCGCTGGGAAAAGCTGGGTGGCAGGAAAGTTTGGAACAGTACAGCCACAGCTCTATGGCCTTATGCTTCGCAACTGGAGCACCTTTTAAATAGGATAAATTAGTGTTCCTTGTCACACGTCCATGGGTTTCATAGTAAAAAAAGTTAATAGTTTAGTTGCCCAAATTAACATGATCGCTCAGAAGGAACCTCTCTCCTCCTACATTAACAGAAAATGGATCCCTACAATTTATTTTTTTTTTTTAAAGACAGAACACATCGGAAATCAGTGCCTGAATAATAAATGATGATGATTAAGGGAAGAGGCACTGAGTGGCAATGCTGTCTGCCCTTCAGGTGCAATCTTCCTCTGTGTATGTCAGAATACAGCTGCCCCTACAGACCCGCATTTTCCTTTGCCCATCTGAAAAAGGGAAGAGCCTGTCAATTATTACAATGGATTTTTATTATATCTCCTGATCCTCGCCTGGCTTTCCAACGGCTAAACGATAATGAAGAGCTCTCCCAGCCTTGTTCGGGACAATGCTTGCATTCTTCACTTATCTCAACCCCTGTTGCCAGCCCTAGGCAAAGGTCTTTCATCCCTGAGGAGAAAAACACACTGCAGAGCTCTTCAATTTTGCACCGATGGAGCAGTTGGATTACAAAGGACAGCCTTCCTTCAGCAGCCTTATGGTTGAAGCAATTGTAACATATTTAAGCTTGTATGTAGAGAGGAAATTCCTGCTGCTCTGAGCAGTTCCCAGTTGTTGAAATAAAGTTCTTTGGACGTTAACAGTGCAATTCACCCAATTAAAAAGCGCCTCAGGATCTGGCCTGGGATTCTCACTGGCAGCTGAAGGATTCATTTTCCACCACAAATTAATCTTCAGTGCCAAATCTCCAACTCATTAAACCAGCATAAAACTATCAGTTGCTGGAGACCACTAATTTCCATCATTTTGGGAACAGGCTGGTAGCCTAGAAAGCCTCCTTTCAAACTTCTCTGCAGGAAACTGGTTTCCAACAAGAAAAAAAAAGTCCTTATGAACTGATAACAGCTTCCCCAACTCCAAAAAAGCCCCGAGCTTTTCTTCCCATTTCAGCTCCCAGCGTTTCTGAGTGTGGAGAAAGGCTTGATGAGGACAGAAGTGTGCAGAAGGCAGACGCAAATTTAAAAAAAAAAAACAACCCAAAACCACTTTCTTTCTCTTTTAATTAGTGTAACAATTGATTAGCAGTGTATCTTAAGAAAGGGGATTTAGGAACACTTTACAGCCTGCTCTTCGAGGTCCCTGACTGCAGACCAAGGCTAAACAAGCTGATCAGTAGCCATACATTAATTGCCTTCTTGTTGCTTTTACATGAAAGTACATCAAAACCTTTTCTCTCTCTAGACCTGCGAATGGGAAGCCCAACGCGAAACCCGTCACACCAAGCCGACACATATGAGCATCTGCACCTTCTGGATCATCTTCTGGGAGCTGTCACTGCAGAAGTCCATCACCTACGTTACCTATACTGCTACTAGTTCTCATGCGTTCTACCTGGACACATTTGAAAAGATGGAGCAGACACACAGACAGCAAGCAGGCACTTTTTCCATGAACTGCACGCTAAAGCACAACTCCCAAAACCTGAGATTTTTCAAATTAATTCCCAAGGGCAAACACCACTTCTGTTCCCAGTGACGGAGCTCTGTGGTTCAGGCAAAAGAAACAGGTCAATCCCAATGCTGACATGTATCAAGCCAATGAGAAATAAGGATGTTAGCCAGATCTTTCCTCAGGAGCGTGTAATTCTTTCTAAAACGCAGCTGAAAGTTGAAGTTAGAAATAAAAACCCTCACTTAACGGACCTTCTTTTCTCGGTGCCACGTATCTGCTAGGAGTTTTACTGTTTCATCTAATATAACACAAGGCTGCACTGAGAAGGTAAATAATGATTAAAGGGCCTTGTTGTGGGAGTTTTTACAGCCCCGGGGGCTAAGGTTTACTGTTTCCCTCTGGCTATCCTTGTTCTGCTGCTAGCCCCACTTCTACCGATTTCAGCGGTTTTGCCTGAGCAAGGAAGGTTCTGGAAGAAATGGTTGGGGGGGGGGGGG
>VWZL01002684.1:972185-1007316 GCA_013396915.1 Stercorarius parasiticus
GAAGTCTTTGTCACTTCCTTTGGTTAAGCAGGACTTTTAGCCTTCCTTCTTGGGACATGTTCATCAACTACAATGAGTTCTGTTTTTTCTGCTCTGTATTTGATGTAAATATTTCCTTACTCCACTTGCACATCAAGAACTGAGAAAAAAATTAAAACGTGTTTTCAGTTGGACTTGCTAATGTTTAGTTCTTTATTCAGTTCCTAGCCTCAAAGCCACTAAAATCCTTTGTGAAAATAATAAATGAGGGTTTGAGGAAGACTTGGGTAAGGGAAAAGGCAGCGATTTACACACCAGCCTGAGCTTTAAGATGCCAGAGTTCAGCTTCCAGCTTACTACTGCCTCAAATGATCTAAAATTCTTTTCCCAGGGACTTGCAAGATGGGCCCGTAACACTCCCCCATCCCAGGGGGGTGAGAAGGTGGACGAGATAAGGACTCTGAAGGTATTCCAGTATTCTTGCCAAGGGGCTGATAAAAACCTAGGGAAAAAAGAATGAAAGAAACCTTTTGCTAGTCTCCTCCTCTGCAAACAGAGGAGAGAAATTCAGAGAAAAACAAAGTTCTCTCAAACTTAGTTTTTTGTAATTCTTAATTAAAAAAAAAAAAGGACAAGAGAAGTGTACCTAAACAACAGCAGGCAAATACTGAATGACAACTACATGTATCTACACACACTATAAAGAAAAAAATTAACAGAAAAGCCTTAACATTGAAACGTCTATGAATTCAGACTTCAATAAGGGTGGCCTCATTCAAACCCCAGGTGCTAAGCTGGGGTGAAGCGAGGGTCTCACCGCACCTGCAGTGACAGACTCTGCCCTGTCACCAACATGCAGCTGCATTTTGACACCAGCATGAAGCAGATCCTACTCGCCAACCTGTTTTGAAGCAGATTAGGTCACACTTTTAGCCCCATTTTAACATGTTATAGTTACCTAAATCAGTTTGATCTCATCCTACAGTCAGCTCTAACCATGAAGATGAAAAGCTCATACCTTTTCTCTCTCTCCTGTGAGCATCAATTTTATTAGTAGCTTGTCCTGGAGTCAACTTGTTGACGTAGTGTGAGCTAAAAGTTTTCACTTATAAAGCCTTAACTCATAAAGCATTTCTGCAAAAGTTTCCAAGAGGTAGGAACATCAGTACCTCACTGGCAGCATTCTCTTACAGCTCTTCTCTTGCTCTTCTCAATCATTTTATCCTGGGTTTTCACATTACACCTAGAGCTTTGGTCTACATTATGCCACGCTCCTGTAACCCAGGCCGTCAGGCAACGCTCCTCCTGATCTGGTACTAACTCCCAAACCTAAATCCTCCTCCAAGAGATTGTCTCCACACTTCCACAGTGACCTTCCAGCTCTTTTAAATGGCTTTGTAGAAAGGCGGTGAATGATCTGACTGCATGCATCTGGTGTTGTTTCCCCACAAAAGGCCACATATTATACATGGGAAGCATTTCCGTGAAAATGCAGTTTCTCTAGCACAGCAGTTGAATGTGGCATGTGACACACACCAAGACCGAATGTATAGTGCTAAACATCAAACAGAAAACTTAACAGAAGCATTTTTCTGTATTTTGCTCCCTGTAAGCTACGCTATTCTTTCAAATGAAATTATTATTTCATGATCCACAGGTTAAATATTTATTGCTAGTTCTACCGCTATGAGAGTCAATCCTGTAGTGTAAAACAGTATGTGGGTATTTAAAAATCAAAAAGCATTTCAATAAGATGAACATATGTACAACAAATTCCTCACTACAGGAACTGCATGGAATCCTAATGCAGGATAAACAGAGCAAAATAATACTCTAAGCAATGTAAAATACATATATTTGGGCATTACTAACTACTGACATTACTAATAGCAATGCTCCCCTGTGCGGTGCTGCACTGAGACCCCCCCAAGTCCTGCAGCAAGATCAACAGAGCCAAAGCCCTCCTGACACCACCAAGAACTGGAAGCAGGGTATGTTTGGGGTTTGGGTTCGGTTTTTTTTAGTAGTCTGCGTTTGCACAGGAAATAAACATCTAGGAAAAAAAAAATTACAACACTGACAGTTGTAATTACCATCCTCAATACAGCACAAAATCCACTGCACAGTAGGGGCTGCCGATTTTTGACCTCTAGTTCAGAATCACAGAACATCATCGATCTCTTTTAACCCCAGTGCCAAACTGGGGAGACAGCGGGATGCCTCCTGTCTCCCTCTACGCTCTCTTCGTGCTGAACCTCTAACCTGCACTCTGCTGGCCACAGCTCATGGAGTGCCCCAGGGTACGCTCTGCTCAGCACAATCCTCAGGACCCAGCATCCAGGTATCACAATCCCAGACAAATACCGACCATCACACAACTGCCTGCGGCAACTAGTATCTACCGGCTCAAGCTCTGGTTCCACAGCCAGATGCTTTAAAAGAAACCAAAGAGGAAACTTCACCCTTGAAGATAATCGGAGACTTCGTTCATAAATTCATGAACCCAGCAAGTTCCCAGCAGTTTCAACACTCTGAAGAAAGGACTTTGATCACAATATTGCTGTCTATAGCATACTCCCTCTTTAGAGGGTATATTTCACATAAAAGAAAGCCCAGTTAACAGATACATTACAAATTCTCCTGCCTGCCAATTTCTGGGCAATGTCATCACAGCTGTAAGCTATGAGGGCATGGCTTTTTACTGGGTATAATCAAGCTATTAAAAATACATGACCGTTCACTGAACTCTATTAGCAGCTTTCAGCTTCTTACTTGCTATCAGTCAGGCGTCATCTTCAATTCTTTATCTTCATTCCTGTCCTTGCATCCCTTTAAAACATAGATCTTGGTGGTCTCATTTTGGTTCTTAGATCTGTAGGTGACCAAAGGGACGTATCACCCAGACTGCATATTAAGCTTGACTGCAAACTGCATATGAAGTATCAGTAGAAACGTTATCCCTCTGCACCACTGTAACAGATACCATGAGTTAGCAAAAACCTATTAAGGAATTAATTTTAAAAGCATATACAACTCTCCCCCTGTGGACTTTCTGTGAGATACTACATATACGTGTCCAGGGACTGTTATCCATCTCTGGATACCCAGGAGTAAAACTTGCTCATCTGCCTCTTCTTAGGTGGGATTTTCTATTTGTGAACAACTGTGATGTAAATGTTTTCAAAATACATCAGATACACTGGACCAAAGTGCTGTGATTCAGCATTTGCTACGCAAGCAGCAAAATCATGAGAAGTTTGCTTCAAACCACCAAACTGACTTCACCAAGGAACCCTCCAGCAGAGGTGGTGATGCAGCACAGCTCTCCAAAGCAAGACTGAGCTTCCTTCCACGCAGTCCTGCAATCAATTCATCTTCCAGTTCAGGTCAGCTGTAGCCACCACCGGGTCTTGGATTCAAACCTATAGCTCAAGAAGGCCCGTTAAGTTTTCCATCTACACGTACAGCTGAGGAACAATACTGTTTATAATCAGCTTAGTAAGACCTGTATTTTCTTCACAAGACAAACACCTTTGCATCCCTACTAATAAGTTACCAATAGAAGGCAAAACCCAAACCACATCTTTTGCACCAAAACCTTAATAACCAAGATGCAAATATCAGCGCAGCAGCGAGAAGGGAAGGAGCTGACAGCAACTCCAGCCCTGCCGTAGAGGTGAATGACTGACACAGCATCAAGCTAGAAGGCACGTAGACGCCTCCAGCAAATCAAGCAAGTTTGCTCCGAACTGGATGAGTTTGTGGATGTAGAGTAGCAATGACTGGGCAAGAAGCCTGGAGGACCAGCTGAGCTGGAGTCTAGAGAAGCAGCTCAAGAGTGCTTGTTTCTCCATGCAGGAAGCTGTTGTTGGACAGGCCCTACAGATCTGACAGCTTTTTGCTAACAGCGTGCGTAGAAGGTTCTAGGCTATATGGTGAGGGGACTCCACTGGGTGCAGAGGCAAAGGCTGGACGGTGTTAGGGGTTAACAGGAGGCAAACAAGAGTCTGAGATATAGAATTGACTTTCCAAGAGAAGTGGAAGGAATAAATTTGCTCAGAGGTTGAGGGTTACCTAATTGCAGAGTTGCTCAAAACTAATAGTGAAGTAGCCCAAAACTCTCAGAAGCTGATGGGCTAAAGGCAAACAACCTAGGGGTTAACGCTTAATGGTGGAAATAGTAACAGCTGATTTACAATTTAAGCATAACTTCAGCTAATAAAGAAAAAAGGGTACAAGATGGTCAGTGAAAGAGCCCTATGAAGCTGAGGGAGGCATCAGATGTCCTCCACAACATACAGCATCCAGAATTTGTTGCCTTTGTTAGACACCTGCTTCTCTCCCATCCAGTGCTTGACTTACTCTGAAATATTTTCTGAGTGGTAAAGGATTTTGATGAGTTAAACTCCAGACAAATAATACAGCCAAGATGACCCCAGAAGAGCCAGTAACTGGTCAGTTAGTCACTTTGTCTGTATTTGACAGATGATGTGTCACAGTGAAGGCACCTGAGCCCAACCCAGACTCCTCAGACTAATCTGTGGTGCATGTTGTGCAAGTGCTTGGAAGCCACGCCACAGAAACCATACCCTTGCTGCTGTTTCTGCAGCATTCAAGACAGAAAAGCACAATAAGGTGAGGAAAGAGTTACATAAATCTTGGGGAGAACAGTAAGTAGTGAAACATGACCTTCTTGTAACTAGGTTTCTTCCTTCTGATTCATCTGAAATCAAATCTATTTGACATGCAGGGTCAGCATGACCTATCCATCACTGGGTTCCATCCTGAGCTGTGCTGAATAAATTGATAAATACCATTTTTGTCATTGGAGAACTATCACATCTGCTTGTGCTCCACATGCCTGGAAACCTCCCGTCTAATTCAGAAACCTTGGAAAATACTGTAATTTACTCTCACTTCTGAGGGGGGAAAAAATTGTCAGTCAAAATAGCTGTGTTTGTATATTTAGTTCCTCCCCTCGCATGCAAATCTCTCATGGACGATGCTTAAGACTTGAACTGAGACACTATTTGCATCTTCCCCATCCCTTCGTTTCTTTAGCCAAAGCAAAGGAAAACCCACAGCAATAACTTGACACTTAGTAAGAAGGAATACACCAATAGCAGTGTCACTCAGTCTGAAAATAAACATGAGTTAGAGGAAATGCAGGAGAAAAGGGGATATCCATTTCAAAGGCTGAATTCAGGTAAGCTTTGCTTACTCTAGTCCACACCATGGCAACCACCAGCTTCAGGACCAAGTCTTTGTTCCAGCCTGCACTGGAACTGTGCTGTTCGGCTACGTTTGAAATAACCCTCTAGAAAGTGTAAAAAATTCTTAGTTATAAAGTGGAGTAGGTCCTGGGCAACACTAGCAGGGATTTTGCATTTGAATACACAGATACAATTTTCCTGTAAAAAACACTACAAGTCAGTGTGATGTGAAAACACCAGTTACTGCATACAGACCCAGCAGGATTCAATAAGAGCTTATAGTAGGCTGTAAGCAACTCCAGTTTCCGTATTTCCCTATAGAACTCCTAATTTAATGCAAGCATGAAGTCATAAAGGAATGTTAAGTCACTCTTCTCTCACATATATACACTTTCGTAAACCAATCTTCCTTTATATATATTAGGGCTTGAATTAAGTCAGAGTAGTAATGTAACACTACGTTACAGCTTTACTCACTAACAGCTGGGATGGATTAAGGACCACGAATTTCCTCCCCTCCAAGATAAATCAACCTGCACAGTGGCAAGTACAGGAAGAAACACAGTCTCTTGCAGCAGGCAAACAAACCTTGCAAGGAAAAATCAAACCCAAACTTACTGTGTTAAGCTTAACAAGTTGGCTCTGAGTAGTCATAACTAACTTCAAGCTCAAATTTTAGCAGCAGCCATCCTGCAGAATGTCAGGAAGAAAGTATGAAAGCAACAGGATGGAGACAGGTTTAATTTAACAGGGATCAAAAGCTCTAACTCATTATTTGTAACATGCAGCTTTCAGTGCAGCTTCTACACACAGTAATTGACGCGACTTACAGATAGAAGACTGAAATCAATACAGTATTTCAGCAGAGAAACACTGATTTTTAGCAGGGAAGATTTGTTTTTCAGCCATGTATACTTGCAATGTGCAGTGCTGAAGTCACTGCAGGAAAAGACCTTCGACAATTCAAAAATACTTCACAGACCAGCTGATCAGAGAGTATTAATGGGGGGTGAGGACACGAACTTTGCATTAATGACAGTCATAGTACTACAAAAATGGTCGATACCTTTTGAGATCAAAAAGGCTATGTACTATTTTCATTTCCTACCATCTGTTTTTAAGGTCTGATGTTTTATACCACCAGTCAGACTTTAAACCCCACAAGAACGTATCACAATAGACTTCCAATTTAAGACATTTACTAGAATTCAAACTCTATTAATAGAGTTAATGTAACATGTCCATTAATAGACATAGAAATAACACCACTAACAAGCCACTGCTATGGAAATCATATTTATAACCATCCATTACTTTTGGAGCACCTATAAGCTAAACCTTTTATATAAGCATGGCCAAAAAATTCTTGGCTTAAGGCCCATCTACATTATAAGCTGGAGCACTTGTTGCCGCAGAGCTGCTGTTCTGACACATTTTGCAAAGGAAGCGGGGAAGCAGCAGCTGCAAGCCCAATGCAGTACGCAGAAGTGACACAGCGATCTCGATACAGATATAAACGTGCTGAGTCTCTTCACTCTCATCACGCAGCAGTCTCATTAAAAGGCTCTTGCTGCACAAAGGGACTGGTTAAAGGCTTCACAATCTGGTCCAAGAGTGTAACAGAGACAGACCTCGGATCATGCTGTAGCTTTAAAATCGAAGCCTTTTTTTCTACGGATATTCCCAAACCCTGCTAGAGAAAATGTACACATATCAGCTGCTAACTGTAAGTATGAAAACCTCAGAGTATTAATTGCTTTTCCCCATGCAAGCACTTTCTCTAGTTACCAGATGCATATCAGGCATTAGTAGGAGATAACTTGCATCACCTCAAAGGGCAAACTGGACAGCTTTAACAACCAAAATGCAGACGTATTTCACAAATGCCCAGCACAAAATCCCATTACTGTAAGCAAATAAGCACTCTATAATAAACTGCTAGCATCATCTGCTGGTGGAACTTCCAAACTGCAAGCAATTATTTTTAAAGTAAACATACAGACAGGTAAGAAAAGAATTGCAATTACCTGGTGAAAACAGCTGTGGAGCTATAATATGCACTATTTAACAGGGAAAACAGGACCACTCTGTATTAAAAACATTCTAATATATAAGTTGAATTGGTACTCTGCTGCCATTTAATAACTGTGCCATTTTTGTCCTCTAAGCAATTGTATCAGAGGCACTATAACACTAACCAGCGTTCATACCAATGCCAAAATACCAGCAGTGTAACAGAGAAAGACATGAAGAGCTTACACTTCAGGCTGATCTTGTTTTTTGGGGTGGTTTTTTTTGTTATTATTACTTTTAAATAGTCCATACGCCATTTCATTTAAATCCAAAGCATTAAGCAATTCCTCTCCAAAGAAAATATTAAAAGCAATTTCAGTAAGACTAGGAAACCTACATGGAAAATAATATCCTCACCCGTTTATTGTTGATTTTACCACTTGGTAACGCGGTTGTTTGGAACTCAGTGTGAATACAATTTAAGTTTTGCAGAAAATCACACACCTGTATTCTTCACATGTATCAAACACATTTAAAATTTAAAATTTGTGTGCCTTGACTTGCTCCTCTTAATGTCTCTTTAGGGATGTCCATTGTCACTGATCCGATAAGAGTCCAACTCAGTCTCTCAAGTCAGGTGACATACAAATTCAAAAGGTGTAGATTTCTCAAAGACGGTCTTCTCTGTAGTGCATTGTGCTAGTGCATTCAACCAGTGTGTCAGTATTCAACCATATAAGCTTGGGTTGGTTTTTTTTTTTTAAACTACACAATACAGAAATATAATTTTACATGTAGCTTTGCATGCCTTATGGCTGCTTGCCCTACTGTAGGACAGTGCAATAAATACAAATATATGCACACTAGAAAAGATTTAACTGCCATGATCTACATCTCATTTATGAGTACAAATTTACCTAGTCAACAATATGACAAATTTAGCAGAAAAAGTGGCAATGGCAGTAATAGTCTACTACAAAAACAAGGCTAGAAGCAAAGTGTTCTCAAGCTACAGAAAATTTGCTACCTCCTAATATATGATGTAGGGCCCAGTTCTGCCAAGTGCAGAGTCGTGATCAGTAGATTGCATCAGAACATGCTTTTCCCCATTTAACAATGAATACTTCTACAATTTATTTGGTTTTGATAACTGTTTATAAATAGCACACTATAATGACTATTGAACTATACAGCAACATGACATTTATAGCCTAATCCTGAATACAAAGTTCAAAGAACATGACTACAAAGGCCAGAGAGTAAACGTCATCGACTAAAAGCATTTCCACTTCAGAATTTATTGAATGTTCTCTTACACAAACACTTCTAGATCGTGAAATCAAAGGAACAGGATTTCCTATTCCCTCTCTGCTCCAGTAGTAATTTAGCCACACATCACCCTTATAAATTAGTGATGGATTTTAACAGGTAGCCCCTTGGGGCTATATATTTTATATACTTTATATATATGCACATTTACTTTGAATTCTATGTAAAAGTTGAAAAAATGTTTGAAAGAAAAACTCAGAATATATCACAGCTTTTTCAGCGAAAAAAATACAAATTAGTTTTATAACCACTATTCAATTTATCAAACTTTTTTTTTTCTGAAGTATTTACCTTTAATTATGTACACATTACAGGAAATAAAACCTTTTCCACAAACATTCTCTAAGGTGATAGTTATCAATAGAATGATAGAATAATAGCGGGAATAATATGAAACCAATGGGGGTGATAAATTTCTGCTTTTAAAAAGTAAAAATTCACCGTATAATTAAGTACAAAAACCTGCATTGAATGACAACTGCTGGTGTAGTAACTTGATCAGGTATGGAGACCAAGAGTACAGTAAAGCCCTATGGTAATATTTCCGTAGTATTTCCACTTGGTATGTATATACTAAATGTTGGCAAAGTTTCTGTAGCGTTAGCTTATCAAACACAGGAGTCCTCAGTCTGCTGCATAAAATGGAACAAGTATGTTTTAATTCTCCTGAAATGCACCTGAAATCCAGAGCGTCACTTACAAACTGCATAATGAAACTTTTCTTCAGAAAAATATCTGTTTGGCATCTCCAGGGCTCTGTTCCATCGGACAATAGGGGCATTTTAATCTGAGGACAAAGACAACGCGTTAGAATCATGGCAATGTGCAACAACTGAGCATTAAGCTTTTTCATCGGTTACAAAGGTATCAAGTTTGCACTGATAACCCTTTCTCTTTTTTCCCCCCCTGCAGCATGAAACAAGCGTACTCTTAAGCCATAATACTTTACTTGGCTCCATTAAAGGTCCTTTAGCTAAGAGAGACGTTATCATGCTTCTTCTTCTAATTATATTCTCTCTCACCTTTCACCCACACATCCCTGAATTATTAAATACCAAGAAATTACTCTTCATGATTAATCTATTATTTCTACTTCTGGATTAGTTTGCTGCATTTCAGTCATTTTAAATAGGCTGGTAGCTTTCCTTTTGACTTCGTCAGGATCCAGTGCGTTTTACTCTCTGGTTCCCAAAACACTGTGATTTTACAGCGCGCTTAGATCAGCTCCTGCAGGCTCTGGCTAAAGAGGTCCGCTTGGCCTTCCTGCTGAGGTCTCTCCACTGATACAATTCCACCCGGTCACAGTATTTCTTCTAGCATTGATTCATTTTTCCCCATCTCTAAATTTGGGCCTTTCACACCACACACACACACCCCCCCGAGTTAATATTGTCAGAGCTGTGCTGTCACTAAAGCTGATCAATGAAAGCATCAGGAATGAGCGATTGGGGACAGGAATAGTACAGCAGTAAGTTTACCGGCTTAAAATGGCTAAGTCACCCATGAAGGCATACCTTCAGGTTTTTCGAGCAGGGCAAAGAATGCAAATATCACTCGACATTTTCATTCATCGTTTATTTTCACAGTGGATTTCGCAAAACCACTTATGGCTCTAAATTAAGCTGACAGCCTCCACAGATGCTGCATATATTCAATCCAAATTACCACTGGTTCTTCCTCAAGAAAATGTGTACAGCTCTCTCCCTCCCATTTCCTCTGTCCCAAAAGCCTGTAGGCACACCACTGATATCTAAGGAGGAGTATTTCCATAGCAATAATTCAACTACTTGATCAACTACTAAGCCATATTTCCCCAAAGGTTTACTTTTATTTTTTAAGGGATGTTTCATGCATTATTAACCTTGCTCCCAAGGAAAAACTGTGTGTGTAAAGCCTCCATTTTGAATTTAAGACAACGCAATGGTACTTACAACTGGGAAAATTATTCCATTCATTGCATTCCTTTGTGTAACCTCACTTTCTACAACATCAGAGGGTTTGTTACGCTTTTCTTCAGTGCACCAAGCTGGTTTATCTGGTTTCTAAGTCATTCTTTAAGATTAACAAGCTTCCACCAATTATGTTCTCCCAAAACACACTATTCTATTCTTAAGATTTGTCTTTGTCTATATGTTGGCTTGAAATAAAAGTATGGTACTTACTTGCTGCCATTAAACATTTTATTCAAAGCATCTCTTGATATAATATGACCACAGACTAATTTCATAGGTGGATTATTATCTGTTGTTTGCTGACGAAGAATGGGACAGGCAAATATTGAGTGATACCAGCACTTTTTACCAAGGTCCACTTCAATCTGTGAAAGAAATGAACAAAACAATTTATCTTGGGAAACTACATTTCCAGCAATTATCCCTTTTAGGTCATGGCCCTTACTTATTGGATTTCACAATTCAACTGTGAAGGCAGCAAAAGCCATTGTATAGATGCCTGACAATTTCCCAGCCAAAAATACTTAATGGTGATCTTAAAATGGTGATTTACATTGCTTCTTCCCATCCCCAACAAAGCAGAGCATTCTGCCAAAGGACAAGTGCATATTTTAGTGTAGATCTATGCCCTAGCAGGAAAATTGAGCTGACCACCCAGCAAGACTTTCTGTATTTCCTAGCCACTGATTTCCAAAGCTGTTTAGATAATAGATCTCATCTGTGTGTGACGATGGACACACACAGAGAAGAGAAAACCCCTTGGATTGATTATGTTAATGTTCTACAGCTTCTTGAAAGACTCTCCCTACACCCACCTGTCCTGTCAATAATGGAGTGTATCAGAATCATTTATTTTGACTACCAACACTAAAGACACTCATCCAGCACAACTCTTGCTATCAGGACCAGATGACTTCAGAAAGGGATACCTCACAGAGAAGAATGGGTCTATGACTTCAGGAATCGATTGAGAACTACAAAACTGAAGCTCCTGTCTCTGACCAGTACTCAGTTCTGACAGGTTTAACCTTCAACAAAATCTGACAATATAACCTTTTCACGCTACTTAATGTCTGTCTTTGCACAATGAAAATAAAGCCCCATACTGCCTTAGCAGTACACACTTAGAGACCCTTAGGTTTAGAAAATGCAAGGAGGCATATATGTATTATTAAGTGATCTGCATCTGACAGCAATCTTTTCCCAATGATCCCTAGCTAATTATTCCTGTCTGGACGGCAGAGCATGAATCTGTCACACTCGGAGGTTACGCTCTCAGTGTTACAGAAAACGTAGCTGGGAGAAACTCAACACACATACTTACACTATAAATGAAGCTCTTCCAGCTACAATCAAAGAGGCTAACTCAGTTCACACCCAGATTGCACTAAATAGGTTTTCTTTCCAAATCAGGAGCAGGCCGCTAGAGCGCTGCACACTCCTGGTAAGGTAAGAACTATAACGGGAAACTGGGGTTTCACAACTGAACTTCGTTTCATCTGATACAAACGAGTTGTGCTGGAAGCATAATGCACTGGATCCCAATTCCATTCCCATGTCCCCAGATGTAGCGCTAATTCTTTTATCTCCTATCTGCCTGATAAAAGAGTCAGTGCAAAGCAACCCGTGGACAGAGCTCAAGCCTAGCTAGAGGAAGTTAATGTTTCTCAGTGGGATGCATTTCCTTTTCAGGTACATAGAAACATCTCCTATGTTCAGTGTAAGGCTAAGTAGAAGGTGAAAGCATCTGTTTTGTTAAAGGCGATTTGTTCAAAGACCTTTTCAATTCAAAAAGGCAATAACAAGTGAAGGAGGGAGCAACATACAAAACAGATATACAAACCTGACAGACAAACATAATGGAGATGATAACGAGAAACAACCTTGTCAGTCACACTAATTGATAGGTCATTGAGAAACTGCAACCAAACCTGGACTTTGCAACAGACAAGAATGCAAACCTGAGGGTCTCAGAGGAGAGGGGGTCAGTAGAACTACACAAACTGCAGGAGGAATGTGTACGGGAAGGGAATTGAGAAGGAATGTCCAGAAAGGGGTATAAAATGGGGCAGAAGGACCATGCCAGTATTTGAGTGCCCATGAACATGCATTTAGCAGGGCCTGTTGCGATAGGACATGGGGTAATGGTCTTAAACTAAAAAGGGGTAGATTTAGACTAGATAGAAGGAAGAAATCTTGTACAAAGAGGGTGGTGAAACACTGGAACAGGTTGCCCAGAGAGGTGGTAGATGCCCCATCCCTGGAAACATTCAAGGTCAGGCTGGATGGGGCTCTGAGCAACCCGATCTAGTTGAGGATGTCCCCACTTATCGCAGGGGGGTTGGACTAGATGACGTTTAAAGGTCCCTTCCACCCCAAACTATTCTATGATTCTATCAGTGGTGCATGTGTGCTTTCACCAGTGAATTTCAATCTTTACCAGACAAAGAGGAGGAAGGGATCTTGGCTGCCTATACTTAATGTTTTATGCAAGTCCTGTACGTGGGTGCTGTTGAAGGCAGCGCCTTGTCTGTGGCAGCCTGTGTAGCCGGTCGTATCAGTGTCCTTTGCTTGTGTGCATGGGTGGGTGCCTGCGATTCATGCTCAGCTTCGCTACTGGCTGAACCTACAAACAGGAAAGCAGCAAGTACATCCACTGGCCTGGGACGGAGACCCCCAGGTCTCCATACAGTAGGAAGCCCTAAGCCCCAGACCTGCTGGAAGCGGCGACTGTGTATAACATCCCTGAACATTCAGCACAATAGAAAACTGAAAACAGCATTTCCCATTAGAAATCTGCCCTGGGATGGCTCAGCATCAACTCACCGGTAGTTCATCCTTCTGGTTCCAAACACCCGTGCACTGCCTTTGTTCAATAACTGCCTTGATATTAATTAGAGCTGGTAATGCTACACAACCTGCTGAAAAACTGCAGAAAAAGGAAAGGTTAACACAAGGTGCCTGTTAGAAAACCAGCATTTTTTGTATTTCTACTTTAAAGGTTACCCGAGACACAGGAGTGTTGTACTACTACATTCAGTTCTGGTCGGTATTTCTAAGCTGCCTTCAAGTATAACAAGCAAGAGTTTTGGGGCAGGCCATCAGTTACCCTGCATCTTAGGCTAGGGCCCTCATGTACTACGTTCTGGACTAAAAACAACAGTTAATCCCTGCTCCAAGACTTATAATGAATTGATTTTCTATACCACCGACTTTGATTTTGAGCTGTACAGTAGAAAGACATACTGTTAGCTTGTACAGGTAGTTGCTCTCTTAACTGTGGAAGAGCACACGCAGCCTAAGAGTTTCCGCATAACTCACATGTACACACAACCCATCATCCTTTAATTATATGTAATTACCACACAAAGAAACATGTCTTCCACCTTAAATCCAGAAAACAAATGTAGAAAAAACAAAGGCAGGCAAGTGAAGGAAAGATATTACAGCCTGTAACAAGAATGGCAGTGTACAACTGAACAAAGTCAGCGTTCCAATAGTTGAGCCTGCTCTGGGAGTTACCCATTACCAGAACTTACCACATTATTTTGAAATATTTCACCATGTTACAAAAGAAAGCACGACACCAAGTTTCCACAGATTAACAGATGTTTTTGATGGATTTAAGTCTAATGACAGTACTATAGGCCTGGAAATCAGCAGCAACAGAAACATGATTTGACCTTGGTATCAGCCTGCTCTGTTTCTTTGGCTCTGTTTCTTACTATTTGTGCAAGTTTTATTGTCTACAGAAGTCACAGTTTTCCTCTCCACTGTGCCCCTCCAGATACTTGGTTTTATGTTTCTGCAGCAACATTCTGGCTAGTTTACTTGGGAGGGATGTGCCTGAACCTCATGGATATCTTGCCTAAGCTAAAAAACAAAACAAAATAAAATACAAAAAAAACCCCCACCAAACCAAACATATCCCTCACCTCTGACTAGCCATTTTAATCCTTACACTTTGCTTTTTAGTTATTTCGGCATTAAGCGTAACTTGTGCTAACCCTGTGGAAGGTTTAGACAAACAGTATTTGTAGAAATAAAAAGAATTACTGCTTTTTTAAGAGCTTAACAACTCAAGTAAATTCAAATGGTGTCCTGTAGTCTTTCAAGACGCTGAACCATGACCTCCTTAGTACAACAAGAGTTTTCCCACTGATTCCATGCAGGAATAGTGTACAGACCACGAGGCCTCTACAGGATTAGATATATACTGGAGAAACTGATCAGCCTTTAAAAAAAAAGTGACCACTATCCATGTTCTAGAAAGCAATATATTTTATAGCAGGGATTTAACTTCAAGGTAGTTTAATTTCTACAGGATTTGCAGTGCTCAAAGGTCACGGCGGTTTAGAACAGTCTTGTTTATAACAAGAGTATTGATACCACCTATACAGTAAATGCATTTCAGTGCAATTGATTTCACACCAGGCACAAAGCAAGCATCCAACCAATCCAAACATCAATAACAGGGATTTTCCACTTCAACAAAAAAATCTCTTGGCCATTTGCACTGAAAAAACACAGCATTACAGTGTCAGTGCATGAGCAATTAAAATGTAAAGGACTGCTGTTAATTTGACCGAAACAGGAAAAAGATGAAAAACCAAAAGCCAGAGATAGAAGTTTTAGATATCTATAAAACCCTCAAACTGAAACTCGTAACGTTTATTGTAGAAGATGGTTAATCTGAAATTGCTCCCTTTGTTGCTTCTGTTGCATTTTGTGACAGAGGTGCAAGCAGGAGAAGTAAAAGGCTTGACAATTTTAAGAGTTCCAAACTGAGCACAGAAGTCTAATAATAGTAATATGCAAACAGTAAAAAAAAAAAAAGCCAAAAACAAAAAAAAAAAGGAGAGGTAGTGAAGCTTCTGCTAAGTACCAAATCTACCCCAGAAAGATACATATAATTTACTTTCTATTTAATGTCTGAAATGAAAATGAGAACATCAGGCAAGTATATCAGGGGAATTAACATCTAAAGGCTAAATAGCAGCTAATTTGTTTTATCTTCACAGAAACTAGAGGGAGATTAGATTGTATTTTCTTCACATTTCCAACAGCCTCCTACAGATTTGTATTTGTCCGATTAGCTACTGAGCTTGAAAGTGCCTCTTTCTTCTTTGCAAATGAGGTCCAGCAAACAGTTTGGAAAATTTAGCAGTTGAAATCACAACATAATTCTTAAGCATTCTTCTAAGGAGAAGACAGGTAGAGTAACATGTGGATTAAAAACCAAGATGATCAAATGCTGACACAATCATGGCCACAGTTTTGGGGTGTTTTTTTTTTCAGTTAAACAGCAGGGACAGTTTTCACACATTTGCTGTGGGAATAACTGGCTGATTGCCATCCTCATCTTTCGCACTGATGTCTAAACTACAGAAGCCAAATTCCATCCGTGCATGCTTCCTCTTGAGCTGCACAGGTGCAGGGTAAAGCACAGCACACAGCAACCTCCGATTTCTGAGCTTTACAAATCTTGTTAGAGCTAATCGTAACTATACTCTTTATTTAATACAAGCGAGATAAGACTCAAAAGCCATTTCTTTCATCCTCAGCAAGAAACAGAAACCAAAACATTATGTACCTGGCCTTAAAAGCAAGTGAAAACAAGCATACCTAACACTGAGAGGTGATTCAACTGAGAGACCCAGAAGAGCACAGGCATCTCTTGTAAAGATGTCACAGATGTCCGCCCACTGGTTTGCATCTAATAGATGAACGTACGGAGAGTTCTCTATACCTTGCCGCAGATACACCAGGCTGCCCATCAAAACCTGAATATCTGTGAGGCACCAGGAACAGTTAGTTATTTTATATAAGAAAATAAAAGCTACCGTCTACAGTTTTAGCTTTTACATGGAAAACAGGCTGACACACCAAATCAATATTATGCATCCTCACCTCTACAAAATACAATTACAGCCATCACAGAACAGACGTCTACAGCTACGAGAACCCCAGTCCACTATGGATAGACGCATTGTCTGCCCCTCTACAAGCACAGCATGCTGCCTATTAATTTGTTTCAAACAGGTTTACTTTTTTGTAAGCTTTCTGACACACACAGTATGCTAAAAATTAGGCTTTACTTGATTCAGTTTGAGACGACTCACCTAACATATTGAGCAACTCACACCATCTACCTGGACTTGTGCAAATCATTTGACACTATCCTGCATGACATCCTTTTCTCTAAATTGGGGAGACATGGATTTCACTGATGGACCACGCAGTGGATAAGGAATCAGCTGGACGGCCGCACTCAAAGACTTGTGGTCAACGGCTCTGTGTCCAAGTGGCGACCAGTGATGAGTGGTGCTCCTCAGGGGTCAGTATTAGAACCGGTGCTGTTTAACATCTTTGATGGTGACATGGACAGTGGGATTGAGTGCACCCTCAGCAAGTTTGCCGACAACACCAAGCTGTGTTGTGTGGTCAACATGCTAGAGGGACAGGATGTCATCCAGAGGGACCTGGACAGGCTTGAGAGGTGGGCCCGTGCAAACCTCATGAAGTTCAACCAGGCCAAGTGCAAGGTCCTGCACATGGATTGGGGCAACCCCAGGCACAAATACAGGTTGGGCGGAGAATGGCTTGAGAGCAGCCCTGAGGAGAAGGACTTGGGGGTGCTGGTCGATTAGAAGCTGAACATGAGTCAGCAATGCATGCTCGCAGCCCAGAAAATCAACCGCATCCTAGGCTGCATCAAAAGAAGCAGGTCAAGGGTGATTTTGCTCCTCTAGTCTACTCTCGTGAGACCCCCCCCTGGAGTATTGCATCCAGCTCTGCTGCCTCCAACATAAGAAGAACAAGGACTAGTTGGAGTGAGTCCAGAGAAGGGCCACCAAGATGAGCAGAGGGCTGGAGCACCTTTCCTATNCAGGGCAGGAGGGTTGTAACTAGATGATCTTTAAGGTCCCTTCCAAGTCTAACCATTCTATGGTTCCCCATTTTTCAAAAGTTCTTCTCTTTGTATTACCCCACACAGCAGAAAATAGCAGATAACTATTCCAAGAACATTTCTGTGCATTTTTAACACTTTATCCTGGCAGTAGGCCTAGTCTAGATGTAATCTATGTATTATTTAGAGTCAAAACCCTCAAATTTAAGCAAATGTGCAGGCATATTAAAATATAATTTTGTGCTCTCTGTCAAAAAAAAAAAGGGGATTTAATTTGAATTGTAAGGATTCATGTTATACATGTTGAATACAAAAATAAGAAGCCTCTAACAAAATCAATATAATGGAGTAAAGCACATTTGGAACATGATTGATATTTTACTATGAGGTGCCACATCCAAGTGCTTTAAATCCCCTTAATGTGACCTAAAACTTACCTTTTTGATGATTTAGGGCAAACGGCTGGAAGTTTTTCGCATACTGAAGTGCTTCTCTTTGATTTGCCGTTCCACCCATCAATAAACTAATGAAATATAATCTGTGTAGTTTAAATTCCAACGAACTATTTTGTGCCATAAGCATTTCTCTGTTGGATACCGCCCACCTAGAGAAACGAGGAGGTACAATGGGACATGACACAAGAGTTATTAAGTATCAGCCTACACCATGTGAAATTATTACAATTATCAACCACCTATTTCAAGGAGAATATGACTATTCCCTGAACTTCTATGAGTCTATACAGAGCACAGAAAATGGCAAGACCCTTTACAAGTAACGGAGCTACAAAGGGCGCACAACACGTGAACAATGGTACTTGTGGTGCTCCTGTACAGGTTAACCTCTGCAAAAATTCAACATGCACTGGCTGGAAGGTAAGACTGAATTAGGCACAATATAAGGTAGAAATATCTAGAATCTACTATATTTGGATTAATACTACTCTGAATTGTAATGATTACAGATAGTCTTCAGCTGCATTTTGAAGAAGTTTGACCAAGCCTTTCAAGAACATATTTTCCAACTTGCTCATTTGCCAAACATTTCCTCTAAGCCACTATGTTTATACGCATGTGTATGTCGCCCTGGAGAGGGCAAGTGAGTCCATGGGGGCCTTAAAGATAGAATTATCAAGATATTACAATGAGGGGGAAGGGGAAGGGAAATGAGTTTAAATAGCATACTTTACCCTGCTTAAACTTTGCTTTCTGTGTTATTTTCAACTTGGGCAATAAAAATATTTCTCACTTTCTAGTTCTTATCACCATGACAACACTAATGTTTGGCTCCCAAATAACATGGAAGAATTCTTAAACGTGCACCAAGTATAATGAACCGGAATTTTCAAAGCATTTCATAAAGTTATTTTATGATTTAGATTTTATTCATCCCTCCCCTTTTTTTTTTTTTGTTTTGGTGGGTTTTTTTCCTTAATTCAATTTAGTCAGGCCTAAATCAATCCAATGCTTCTCTTAAGAACTTCAAGTTTCAATGTTCTTCAGTACATCTGTTTCTCATTAGTGTTAATTAGTTATATTGTTTTCACCGTGGGGGCCCCATTAAGCAAAGAGCTTTTCACTTTTCAGCAATGAAGTGAGGTAGTCTCTGTTCCTTAAAAAGAAGGGGTATGTGAGGCTTCTGTTCTTTTCAACCAACGCTAAAATAAGAAAATTAAGCATTCTTACAGTACTTGTAAAGCCTTCAATGCAAGTTAGCCTTCTGCATTAAGATGTAGCATTAATGAGCAAGTATCTACTTTCCATGTGTTGTGATTAAAGTGTCAGGAGTCTGACTTTACTGGCAAGGCTTTGTAACAACAGCAGTAACCTTTCAGTGGGAAACAGTGAAAAATATAGCCTTTAACTAAGAACAAGGCCCACTGTCCCTAATTCCAAGCAGTTTCAAATGAGCAGCCTCAGAAGACTATGAAAACTGTAATCCCCACCAGGAGGCAAGGGCACACTAACCACGGGGTGTTTGTTGGGTAGTTTGGTTGGTTTGGTCATTTTGTTATGGGTTTTTGATTGTTTTTTTTGGTTGGCTGGGGTTTTTTGTTTGGTTCGGTTTTGTTGTTGTTGTTGTTTTGGTTTGTTGGTTGTTTTTTTTTAAATGACCAGTGTCCACAGTTTGAACCAGGTACAATGGCAATAAAAGCTTACTCCCAGCTAAGAAAACAAAAGCCTGAAGTTAACAACTGTAGACCAATAAGCATCTCAAAGACAAAAAATTATTATCTATAAACAATAAGACTAGTCCACAGACCCATTAATGAGATATTAATTTGTATTGCATCAAAAGAGCCTCCATCCTATCCCTGGCAATATTCACAACCACATGATGCAGTACTTCATCTTGCTGAAATCGAGTCTAGTTTTCCAGATTAGCTTTTAGGTAGGCTTTCTATTTTTAGCTCTTTGACTGGCAGCACAAATTTGTATCAGAAGAAAGCAGCCACGGGAGCAAGGCCTGAGGTGTTTGGTCTAGGATGTGCTGTTCCTATTTCTAATGGAAAGACAAAAAAACCAACAAGCAAAGTTTAAAACATTCAACGCACATACTCTCTACCACCATCCAAAATCTCTAGTAATCACACCTGTCTTCCTGCCTCCTCTCAAAATGATACTTTTCCGAGTGTTTTCACTTCTGAGACTCAAATCCATCTGAATTTACAGTATACTATTCACACACAGGTACACAGAGCTCTCTTCTAGCTCCCACACAGGATTTAGTTAAAATGAATTTCACAAAGCCTAGCAAAGATTAAATTAAGTTTAAACCATACCCCAAAGGTCCAGGCAAATACCAGGACTTGTGCACCTTGCTGCTTTACAGACAGAAGAGAAGACAGTATCTCTTACCCAGGAGATTATAGTGAAAAGCTTTGAACCTGCAAGTCAGTCCCTACCAGACCTTCACATGGAGACCCACCTGGGCTCAGATGGGCCAGAATCTGCCCAGATGGATTTCGCTCCCCCATCACCAAATTACAATGAAAAAAGGTCACTGGAAATTAATGGGATCCTGCAGAGGTACAGCTATTACGTGGCTCAGGATTCAGGCCAGACTGGACATCTACAAAGTCAAGTGGCACACCACACAAAAAACCCAAAAACGTTATGGCCAGTTATACTAAATTTAATTCTGAAGTGTACTATTTTTTAGTGTTGGAATTTGTATTAGTAAGAAAATCTGAAAAGAAAAAATACAGTTCGGTATTTTTGTGGCGGTTTGTTGGGGTTTTTTTGTTAATCAGATATGAATACTAACTTCTCTCTATCACCACAGCAGGGCTTTGAAAGTCTTTTCAAAAAGTCATTAATCTGACAACTCCCTTTCAATAGCAGTGACCAGGAGCCACCCATGTTTGCTTCGTTTCCAACACTGAGTTAAGCCGAGCACCAACTGCAGAGCACTGGCAGAGCCAGAGAGACGGGTTGTTGTTTTCATCCCAACCTTCCGCAATTTTGCTTGGGTAAACCCTATTATACTCCTCTTCCTGGTTTATGATACTGTAATTCATTATCCTTGTGTAACACCTGCTTTCTGCTTCAACACCACTGTCAGCAGTCTAACACTAGAATGGGGCGGTTTGGGACTGCTTTTGTGCACCTCTGAAGCTGTATTTACTAATGTCAATTTTAGCCATTTATTAGCTTTTTGTCCAAAAAGCACAATGCCACCCCTCAAAGCTCCTCTCACATAGAGGCCGTCCCTTCAGGAGCGGTTTCTACCCCTCCTCCTGAACACCCACATCTCCTGGGAAATAATACGGAAAATACATTCACTGGCATCAGAAGTTCTGTGGAACAGATGGGCATTTAAGGCATTGGTTACCTCCTAAACTGTATAGTTCTGTCACATTTTGATTGTCCTCACTAACAACCATGGTTTTTACATAAGCATCACTATAAATAACGACTCTCTGTGCCCAGCATCAGGAAAAGAGAAACTCTTCAGTGCAAAAGCTATCTGCTTAAACAGAACAAACATTATAAACAGAAGTGAGACAGGGTGGGGGAGGGAGACCAGCATACAAACTGTGCTGACAATACACCCTATTCTCTGTCCATTCAGCTGTCTTGGGAATAAGAGTTCCTTTGAAGAAGGACCATGCCTTCTCCTTCGTTTGAAAAATATTTAACACATTACAGGAACTACAAGATACAACCGAGTATCAATGAGTACGGCAGAAGGCTTAGCTAACTGGAGCTAAAATGAATTTAGTGACTTCAAGAGAATGGATCTAACAACTTATTGCTCTGCACAGAGCATCCTTTGCAACAGCTGCGTTATGTATTTCTTGTAGTTCAAACAGTAGTGTAGCTGACAGTAAATCCTTTTTCAGCTGTAACGTAAGGCATTGCAGTGTTGCTTCCCTTCAATTTGCCAATTCCATAGCAAAAACCACCCAAGCTTTCCACCTGTGTAAACAGATTCAAAGATCACCTATCTAGGTCAAACTTGCATGGCCCAAAGGCATAATCCAGAATTTAGCTGATGAACACCATGGTTTGAATAGCAGAGTACCCCTGCACTCAGTTTAGATGCCAATGACTTCTGAATTGACATACACATGTTGGATCATGTTAAAAGGGAAGAGAAAACTTTGTTGATATGAAAATGTATTCAACTGAATAAAACAAAAAAGGTATTTTAAATGTATGAATTATGCTCTGGAATTAAACAGAAAGCTTGAATTTGTTGTGTTTCATTGTTTCTACTTTTAAAAGGTCACTTCAAAGCTATTTTATTTTTTTTCTTTTGAGACCAACCTAGGCTTAACCAAAGCTCTTGCAACCTGAAAAAAAACCAAAACAACCAAAAAACCCAGAAACATAGGCTGAGGGTTTGTTTGGGGTTTTCTTTTTTTTTTAAATAAAAGCTATTCTGAAATGGTACAGCACAGAGTTACCTACCCACTACTGGAAATCAAAACAGTAGCCCATAAGACATTTCATTACATTTCCCTCTTCACTGTCACTTTTAGCATCAGCTTACATGCCTAATGGCTGTAAAGTCTAATAAGGTCCAGAAAATATCCTGGTCTAGGGTCAGTTGCTAGACCTCAGATATTCCCAGATCTGGTTTTCCTCTGAGCGTTCAGCATTACCCACTGACTTCTATGAAAAGAATTGTTTTATTCAAAAGAAATCTCATTAACAGATCTCAGTCAGTTCAGGCTCCCAGCTCATACACCGCAGAGGTGTTTCCTGCCAAGGAAAGGGACACACCTCACACCCAGCATTATTAATCGGCACCTACCCAGCAGCAGCAGCCTGCTAAGTACACACCTGTCCTTTCACTCCCTCTTCCCACCCTGTGGTCCCTTTTCTGGAAAGAGAAAGTGACTTGAAGAAAAGTGAGAACTCTGATTCCTCTGCTCACCCCAAAGGCTTGGTGAAGCTGAAAGACTTGGTGGTACCCAACACCTTTCATAAATCCTGGTATTCTTCAGAATTGGATCTTTTAAAATAAGGACCGCTAACGATTCACTATAAGGCTAAATACCATCATAGCAGACAACTGTTTCTCCAAGTCCTGTTTCTTCCCCAAACCTTAAATTAGCATCACAAATGATTCAAGTTAATCCTTAACATAAGAAAGAGACCCTCTGGCAAGCACTGCCCATGGAGAGGGACACAGAGGGGAAGCAGAAGTCAGGGCTTCATTCAGTAACTAGACATCTCAAAGGACAAGTGGAGACACATGAAAATTTACTAAAGACAATATTTAAAGTGAAAAAATAAGGATTTGTTAAAAGCATTAAAAAAAAAAGGGGGGGAGGGAAAACAAAAACCTGAGTAGACTCACTCTAACGCAGGTCTCAGAACTCTAACTTTTAATGCTTCCAATATTCGATTCAACTCCACAAATGGTTCTTTTTGGCTTTGATCTATTGACAGACCAGATTCCTGAAAAAACAAAGGCAGTTTTCAGTTGAAGCATAAGAAAACATGGGATTAAATTGCTGTTGTTCCTGACAGTTTAAATATTCACCTGGAACATTAACATTCAAGTAAGTACACTAACACAAAGCATAATTTTCCATGGTTGATAACATTCAACATCCGCGCTTATCATTACCTGACAAAGTTCCTCAGCTACATCCAACATCCCCTGCCGGAAGAAGTGCTCCACCATGACCTCGTTGAGGATTCGCTGGCTGTCAGTCTGCCAGCACCCATCTATGCCCACGCTGCTGATGTCGGAATCAAAATTCTGAAACGTATAAATTAACAGTTAATAGAACAGAACAAATCACCATTTTCCTTTAATTATGCAGGGCACCTATGTCTCCACCCTTATGCTTTCTGCCTATTACTCAGTTGGCCCTCAATTACCTCCTGTTCAAAGTGAAATATATCTGTCAGCTGCTTCATTATTTCCTGCATACAGAAGAAATCCTTTGGCTTGCTTGCTTCAAGTCTGAATATTATCCACTATAAGGAATTACACAAACAAATTACAAGTCTAGCTAGCAAATCACAAATATAGTGAACTAATAAAGGGGTTTACAAGCCATGATGCGTTTTTGAAGGAAGTATCTGCAGAAAAGGCTTTTTCCATATGTGAAAACTGAAAATGCATAGATAATGGAAAACAAAATCGCCTACACAAAATCAAAATAGCGTTATCAATGCATCACTGTCGCTATAGTGCACCAAATTAGAAGTTAAAGCTTTAACTCAAGATTTTTTTTTTTTACATAGCTGGAAGGGTAGACAATGTTGAAAAAAGAAAATTTCACTTCTTCCCACTCCCAAATGACAATGAAATTCAAATCTCTGAGGACCTCAAATACCAGCAACAGGATGAGCTTTGAAGACATGAGAGATCTTTTACAGATCTAACCCTAACGATCCTACTGCTGTGCATTTTTAGGCCACTGGCCTATGGACATATTCCAGGCATAAGTAAAAATATTGTCACAGTGTCTCTTTAGTAACACTTGGCACTGTGCCTCTTGGCAGCAGGAGAGCAACACTTATTCTAACCCAAGATATAAAACAGGATTTTAACTGCTAACATGTTTTATGGTCAGGGCAGGCAGGTTAATTTGAATAAAAATCCTCACCCATTGCCTAAAACAAAACTCTTGCAAAAGAAACACAGTCCAGAATTCAGTGCATTGCTTGCTGCCTGACTTGACAGCCTAGTAACTACGGCACTCTTCCAGGAAGGAACATCAGGAATCAGAAGTTTGGTGAAAATAGCAGTGCTTCAGCTGCAGCTCTGTCATGACCAACAGTCCTGCACAATATGGGAACACCTATCTAGCATAAACTCACACTTCTGTCAAAGCAGGCAGAGCAAACACCACAAAGTTGGTACGAGCTATCTGCCAACCACATATTATCAGTTCCCCATCAGCCAGCACAATGCCGGAGTGGCAGGTTAGCCGATACCCAACCTGCTGTAAGGTCTGCCAGCGCAAAGCTGGATAACCAACTTCAGAACAAACCTGAGTAAGTGAGGTTGGTTTATGTTAGATTGGCACTTTGCATCCCAGGGAACA
This sequence comes from Stercorarius parasiticus, assembly GCA_013396915.1. Taxonomy (NCBI): domain Eukaryota; kingdom Metazoa; phylum Chordata; class Aves; order Charadriiformes; family Stercorariidae; genus Stercorarius; species Stercorarius parasiticus. The sequence continues at coordinate 997,098 of VWZL01002684.1, forward strand.
CAACATCACTGACCTTCAGTAGCAGCCCCAAGAGTCATATGTTGTTTTGTCAAAACACACGCCAGGCAACAGACATTTGCACAGCAACGCTGCCAAAAGCATTCATGAGTCTACTATTAACCTGTTGCAGAAGTTAAATTGAGTTGGAAGGAGAATCGCAAATAAAAAATAAATTAAAAAAAAGTAGAGAACATCATGGCAGCTTCAAGCTTTCAGACCAAGGGCTCACTTTTGCCTTGCACAAGTCTCCCATTCATAGTTATGCTTCACTGCTTTTTCCTCAGGAGGTATTAAATATCTAACCACAATTCAATTGTCAACCTCAAAGACTGAAACTGTTGTTGCCTTTATAGACTGGCTAGAGAGGACCGGAGTAGTGCGCAGTGATTAGCTACAGTAAAGACAGATGCATGGTGGCACCTCCCATACAGAGGGGATCAGCCCTTCAGAGGCAGCCTTACCAACAGTGAGCACATCCACCTCTTGAATGGCAATGGGGAAGTTAAAGGGGGCACAGCAGCATAAATCTGTAAAGCTTCTCATTCTTCCTTCAAGCACTCTCCTCAGCTTTGCAATCCATCTTCCTTTTATTTGACACTTATGAGTTGCCTTCATCAGCCACATCCACATCTCCTCTGATGCTGCTCTGTCATTGTGAGAAAGAGGCATCCTTCTCATCTCCGCACGAGTGGCTTCAAAACCACCGCTCCCTTCAGGTCTCTTAGCAGACTTTCAGGAAAACATTAACCTTAGGCTAGCAAATTGTCTCATCTTTCAGAGATGGTGGAGCAAGATGAGCATTTAAATTATTGCCAAGTCTCACATTTAACATTTTCACTTAACCCGCAAGCTCCTTGTCACACTGCTCATCTTTAATCTGTATCTTGAAAAAACTGAAGCATCTTGAAGACTAAATAATACCGTTCTTATTTGTGCCAATCCATTGAAGCCTTTAAGGTTCACCACCATTGCCGATTCTGGTAGCACTGTCCAAACACCACCAGCAGGTAACATAAATCCGTCAAGAATTCATTAGAGAAATACTAGAGGCAACAGCAAGAACACACAAGCTTGCTTTTGCTACTTAGGTTCCGGAGGAGGCAGGGGGGAACCATCAGTAATCTAAAAATAATAGACTATATTATTTTCCATGCAATTTCAAGTCCTACTGAATGTATAAACCCATAAGAAGAAACTGTATTCTTATGGGCAGTTACCAACCATTAGAGCTGAACTTCTGCCTTAAACATCATCACATCCTTCTCATTGCTTGTAGAGCCACCTACCTCAGTTCCCTCACAAAATCCTGATTTTGTTCTGAAACAACAAACCTATGAGCCTTGAGAACCTTTTGAAAACCCCATCATAAATTAGACTTTTTAAATCCCATAAAAGATGGTAACAATGAGTCATATTAACCTAGATGTGCTGTAGATTCAAGTCACATCATAAAACCTGAGGACCTCAATTTTTTTTCTCCCCCTCATCCATTCTCCCATCAACTCAGTCTTGACCAGGTTCTTACTGAAATAACTTTATTTTTTTAAAACAATTGCTGAGGTCTCTGTTATAGGATAATAGGATGTAGGATTCTACAGCTCTGCCTCCACTGGGTCCTGAGGAGCTTCAAGAACTGACTACGTGTATTACAGTGAGTGACTGTCACATGTCAGAAGAAATTACTGCTTGCCTTTGGCTTACACATTCCCTAACTGTCACGCATGCACGATATGCTGGTGACTACACATCTCTCAGTTTTGTTTTCTAAATGCTAGCAGTATGCTAACTGATAGCATGTGGGCTTTAACAAGATGCCAAAAGTTGAAATAAATACCATAAGTTAAACTCCAGAAAGGTTATTTTGTGCTTTTCAGGTTTTAAGCTTAGAAGAATGTCAGTTAATATTCCCTAGAAACAAGCCTTTTTTAAAGAGCCTAACTAGTAAGCCTAAGACTAAAATGTAGAATATTATGTGCTAAATATACAAATGATACAATGTAAAGTACACTACTGATAATTGCTAAAATGTGAGAAGGATTTCAAGACACGCACACACATAATATGGACCATTTAACCAACATACGACCTTCCATGTTATTAGTAACAGCACAATATGAAAAAGGACGATGATTAAGGACAGTTCTATTCCTCAGTTTCTCCATTGAGATTACTTTGTGCATGCATTCCTCCTTCTAAATTCTGACCCAAAATTAAAATAAAATACATTTGTTTGCCTCGTCTGTTCAGTTTGTTGGTTCAACAGATAAAGCTCGACTCGCAAAGACCCTGTAGCTATTTAGCCATATTCTTCACAGCAACAGAATTAAAGGGTGTTCAGTAAAGGGTTTTAGTTTGTTTGTATACAAGTTTTTACAGGCAACAAACACTAACTTTGGTAAAAGTTTGCTTCCCCAAAACAAAGAATGGATTAATGTTGACCCTTTAAAAACAGGCTTAAAATTCAGGGGGGAAAAAAAAAAAATGGAAGGCACTACCATCTATTCCACTTACTTTCCTGAATGAAGGCATTTAACCACTACTCAAGACAGATTGCTGCTAGAGGGAAAACATTTACTAGCCACATCAAACATGCTTTGAGATGAATTTGAATCATTCCAGAAGAGTGATTGATTTACAGGGAGACTGATGAGCGAGGTACCTGATAACAACTTGCTGAACAGTGACATGACTAGTTCTGGAAACAGAGCAAATGCTAGTACAATGAAGAAAAAATTGGATGCAAACATTTCCTTTCAAAGGAGAATATGCTCTGGAAGAAAGGGTAACCCTTCATGGACCAGAAGCATGTAATCCACGTAGAATTACAACGCAAAAAGCTCTAGCTTATTAGATAAACTTTCCAGGAGCTGCTAACTAAAAAGCAACACACAAAGTTCTGGCATTTCAGACTTCAACATGCTTCATATTTGATGCCAAATTTGAACTTAATTTTTCAAATGTTTAGGAGCTTCTGCTCTCAGAGTGAACTCTGCAGGCAGACAAATTTAGGTCCCATCCAAGTTCATAAGCAATGACAAAACTAACTTAAACGACCAGAATAAACTTTACGTATAGGTATAAACCTGCCTCAACCCCGGAAAAAAGAAATTTACCCTGAAATTTGCCACGAGCAGATAACACAACAAGTTATTTCAAAATCAAAGCTTGTTAAGTAGGAAGTTAGTTGATTCTACACGTTAACAAGAGCTGTCATTTGGATGCGTCACATAAAATTGGTACCAGCATTAGCATGTTTCCCAATCTCAAATAAGGCAATAAAATAATGAGTTACATTTATCTGTGCCTTAGCATATACAGCTAGGAAGACCATAAGCAGTGTTCCAGAGGTGTCAATCTGTCTATAAAATAAATTAGGAAAAACGCTAGAATGAGGATTTACATGTGTCAGAAATAAAACTCAAATCTCATGAACCAAGGCAAGGGCTGTGCTTCTTTAAATTCTAACAAGCATTTTATTTAGGAAGCAGTAGTATTTTGCCCAGAATGTGCTGAGAATCAATTCACTACATCAGTTACACTTAATTACTTACATTGGTTTAAGCTTATTATAGGGAAGGAATGGGGGAAGGGCAGTTTCAATAGGTTATGGGACTCGGATGCCAACGAAGACTTTGCTGGTAGGTTTCAAGCATATTTTCCAGCAGGACAGGGAAATTGCATTAAGTACCTATTGAAGATTTCCTTCAAATATCACCGTCCAGGATAACATGAAATTCCACCTCGATTTAAACATTACACATATTTATCTGACAAACAGGCCAAGGCTTCAGGGTACATTTTAAAGCAGTTCCCTTAAGATATTACAGTCAGGGAAAACTAATAAAATTCAAACTACTTGCATTAAAAAAAGTTAAACAGTGTTCATATTTAAGGAGACAATCCTAACTGATGCTCTGAACTTCATAAAAATATGTCCTTCGTTACAAGCAGAACTGGGGGCTCATGCGGTTCCCACTATTTTGATATAAACACCATAGATGCTAAGCAAGATTGAAAACCCAGAGGAACAAGCACACTGAATATAGCAAGTTGAGCTCACTTTTGAACACCTCACTGAAACAACCTTTCTGACACTCAACAGGCACAGAGCAGATTATTGGTATCCTTTCCACTATTCTACAAAACCACACACTTGAAATTTTAAAAAATGCTTTTATTTCCAGCTATTCTTTTTCAAATAAAAATATTAAACAAACTTAAAACAGCACAGGGAAAACTATGCACAGGAGAACTGAAACAGCTATTTGAACATTAGACTCGAGCTTGCAAGCGTTGCTTTCTTTGGTTTCTAAGAAATACTGTCACCGATTTCCACTGAATATTCACACCTTCTATATATGATCTAGGGCTGCTCTACCTCAGAGTATTTAAATGAAAAAGGTCTAGACAAACCTGAAAGCTTATTTGTACAAAGTCCACTTGCTAAAGTAGAATAGGAAAGTTTCAAACTTAGGACAAGATTACATAGATTTATTTCAGGCTTCAAGCCAGTAATAAGGATAGAATTTTACTCTAGTTAATTGGTTTAGATACAGCAGCAAGGATTAGAGACAGATGCATCCTTAAGCTTTGGATAACAGTGATGCTTGGATTAAAGCTATTAGTACAAAGTTTGAGCTCTCCATGATGGTCAGTCAGAGATATAAGCAAAAATATAATAGTTGCACAGACATTCTGCCCAGTAACACAGCATTACGTACTTTGTCTCTTCATCACACTACTGTTAAATTATGCTTTAACAGATTATTGTTACTAACAAAGTTTAAATGCAATTCCCCAAGGATGAATGAGTGTTCTGTAATGCTGCAAGTGTCTTTGTCCAGATAAAAGACTCATTTACTAGAATCTTCCTTAGTAAGATTATAAGGTCCACCTCAAACCAAATGTTCAGGCCCTATCAACGTAAGTATGTTCTGACTACCACGTAAGAACATCCAAAAAAGCAAGTACAAGACTCCTTGTACACAGAACTACTTCATACAAAGGAACACACAGACGGAGAAAAGCATGGCCTGAAAGTATACATACAGCACCACTTACTACAAGAACAGAGTTTTAGTATAATTTTAAAGAATTGTTAATGTCTACCTACAAAAGTATATTCAGATCCCAGTTATTCTTGAACCTAGAATTCATACAAGACTGTCCCATATGCAAAACTTCAAAGATAAGCTGTCCTACCTTATTATTTGTTATGGCATAGACACAGATACCATGAGAAGCTGAATCTACTCTACTCACATTAAGAACATTGTGTGTTATAGAAATTAAGCCCTAAGACCTGACAACACACCTGAAATACGTACAAAATGTCTTTCTTGAAAATTTCTCTCAGTTTTTAAGCTGCCTTCTAGAACAGAATGCCACTTTTGCATTATTTGCTACTGACAATTAAATAGAAATGCAACATATATAAAAAAACAGTATTTCTTATTGACACTGATATTGAAGCAAACATTTTGCTAAACTGATATAACATACACTATTACTAAGTCTAGTAATATTTATAAAGCATGTTCTCTTGGAAATTAAGAGATTTGAGCTGCCCGAGGAGTACTCTGTATACAAGTTCTGAAAGCAAGTAATGTACACCCTGCTGTCTTGCCTCTGCCCCAAGCATATGCTTCTGTAGTTGACAGGAAGATTTAATTACGATTAATTGTAGTATAAATCCAAATTTTGTAAAGCAGAGTACACACCACAGAAGATATGTGACCATACAATAAAACCACAATATAAATACCTTATCAATGGCTTTTCCAACTCGGGATACGCTGCTGTGAATGTCTTTATGATCGGATGCCAGTTTTTGAACTGTATCTTTTATTCTTTTACAACATTGTGTCATAACAAGTGAAATTGTCCCCGACAGGTCTCCATCTTGATCTAGACAAAAGAGAGGAAAATTACTAACTTTGTTACGAATCAAGTCTCTTAATATGCAACAACATACAATGACAAGAAATGGTATTAAAGGAAATGCAATTAGAGAGTATGTGTAAAGAAAGATAAATTTAAATGAGGGAAGATGTACAGGACACGGCTCATCCATGGAATTAGGAATCCAGTCAGCTGCACAACAACATTAAACAAGTGCAAAAGTATAAAAAAAATAATGTAAAGTTCTCATGTGTCTCAGCCACAGTAGATTAATAAACACATCTCAGAGACACCCCAATCCACAAATCTCACAGAATATCACAGGAAGCTATTGACCCTACTACAGGATCAGTTCTCTTTTAGACTGTTTCCTGAAGATATGTCAGAACATCATGTTTAACTTCAACAAGGTGTAAGCAACATTTGGATTTATGAGGGCCCAATTCACTCTTGCCCTGTAAGCTAGTCACCTATATCAGATTTTGTTTGCATTTGAGCAGTGGGAAACTTTTGCTTCCTGACTTGTGGAAACAGCTCCAAATAGTTCAGCCAGCCACTCTCCAATTCTCCTCAACGGATGAGAAACAGCCCATACAGGACCTGACTGTGAACATCAGATCCACTCTTTCTTGTTTTAGAAAGAAACTAGAAACAGTGACATTTTAAAAATTATGTCGAATCAGCAGGTGCAATGCTATATGACCCATTCTGTGGGCAAAATAATAAATATGAAAGTTTTACAAGCCCCTGACCTCATCACTGCACTTAACAGTTTACACTCTTCATGTCTCGACTCCACTCAGTAGCTTTAGTCAGGAAATATTTACCTTTTTTTGTGCTTTACTCCAGTACTTTCTTCCAGCTTTTGATTTCAAAATACAAGGAGAATATTTTTTTTTTATTTTTTTTTTTTCAGTCTTACCTCTGAAGGTCTCTCCTTCCTCAAAGTTCATTCTACATGAAGAATTTTCCCTTTAGGGACACAGACTTAGCAGTCTTCAACAGCACAGGAAGGCTAATTTAAGTGGGAGGGCAGCCCAGAAATGTTTCCCTAACACTCCGGATCCAAACTCTTCATTTGAAAAAATAAAATCCCCAAAATATCTCTTCAGAAAAAAGATTTAAAAAGGAACCACATCATAAAGTTTGTTTGTTTCTCATTTTGTATTATTTTAAAATGCCTTTGGTTTCAGCGGCACATTAGAGTCCAGTTTCTGGTATTTCATGGAGAGCAAAATGCAGGTGCATCAAACTGCTGCTGCAGGACCGGCAACATGATAACAGGAACAAACTGTAACTCTTACAAAGTCCCCTTAGCAATATGCCTCAGAGAAAGCACAGAAAATACAGAAAAAAAAGCTGTAATCATAGGGGGTAGGTAATAATTTACCAGCTACTTATTCTAGATACCTTCCTTTATGCACCCTAACTTTCTCCAACCTTCTCTTATTACACGCTAAACCTACCTCATTTCTAGAAAAGTAAATAGCTCCTGTTCAGCCCCAGAACCCCCAGCTGAGTAAGCTTTAATAGCATTTTTGCAACAGACATAGCTTTTAAGAAAATAAAAAAAGCTTTAACTTTTTTCCTCCCTCCAGTCCCATGAAGCTAACAATCACCTCCTGGGCAAACAGCTAATAGGGCTCAATGTTTTTTCTAGTGAATGAGCGAGGAGTACTAGGATTGAAATAGTCTCTTCAGTGCATGTTCGCAAACTTGACTCTATGCATCCTGAATTAAAAACAAAAAAGTCACTCAACTATTACATAAAGTTTGCCTTCTAAAATTATTCCAAGAATAATCATTATTTCTCCGTTACTATTTAATTTTTATGATCTACGTTTAAAAATCCCATGAAGGATCTTAAATAACTGTCTCATGAGTTTTGCCAAGACAAAATGATCAGTCAGAGATTACGCAACAAGCAAAATGGAAATACTCATTCCCCAATAACAGAAAGATTAAAATACACTCCCTTAATGGCCATTTTTTGCAAGAAAAGCCATTAAGCTAATATCCGAACAACTTAAACGTGTAACAGTTTTTACCCCAAGCAAGTAAGTGAATTACTGGCCCCTAACACTCACTGTAGCAGAAACCAACTACAGTAAAGCAACGAAAATGTCTATGCAGGAAAAGACAGAGCCATAAGAGAAAAGCTTTCCCCTCTGTACCCATTTCTTTCAGCTTTAATTAAACTATGAGCTACTTCTAATAAATCAGCAGAAGAAAGCCTGCAGACAGTCCTCCCAGTAATTCAGTGTTCACAGAACACTACAGACTGACAGCTTCTTTCTGTATTGTGCACATACAGCCACAATTTAAAAAAAATAAAATAAGATACATTAGTGAGCAGACACTAGGCACAGAGTAGAGTCCAAAGCCAAGTTTACTCAGCCAGACACATTTATACCATCCAAGAATATGCAATCCTGCCTTGGCTATTCCAGGAAGCAAGATATATTAGGGGAAGAGAGAAGAAAAACAAACTTCGTCTTCCTATTCACAGGCCTTAGCATAGGGCTGTTCTGTACTTAGGCTTTAATATGAAAACAGAAATTTTAAGAGACAGTATGAGTAGGGAAAAAGAAAACCAGTTTAGAGGTTGAAGCAGCTTCTAACAGTTTCTTTTTCTCCACCCACTTCCTTTTTATATCCACTGCCTATTTAAAGTCTTTTCATGTATCTTTGCTCTCCAATCCTGTCCTACAGCATTACTTTCTTCTTCAGCAGTGAGGGTTTTTCCCTTTTTCCTTTGAAATTATATACACAAGCACATTTCTGCAGTTCATACCCCTGAACTGCAGAGCTCCACATTAAGATTTCTGGCTGCTTCTGCTTCCATCATTTTTCAAAAATATTCAGGATACAGTATCTAAAAGGTGCAAATACCTGTTCTTATTAGAAAGTTATAAATACCATGTTAAAGAAAAAAATAAGAGTTTTGCCACCTATAAAGCCAGCTTACACTCGGATCCCGAAACTGAACAGAGCCCCCAGATGTTTGAGAGTGCACCCAGTACTTACTAAAAGAAAGCTGAATTTGGGATGCACTCTGCTGGGACAGCATCACCACTTACTTGGTAAGTGCTGAAAACACGTCTAGAGGGCTTCACAGGACAGTCTCAAAAACTCTTAATCCAGGTCTGGATGGAAAACCCAATGAGGACCCTGAAGGAACCGCACACTGGAACCTTTTAATATTATCATGAAGCAAGTAAAAGCTCTGGACCTGCAACAGGATTCTCACAGACTAATCTTTACAGCTCCACAGAGTCCTACGAAAATCAATACAGGTGTAGGGGTCATGCCACACAGCTTTCCATGCAAGGTCAGCATCTCAGTTCTTGAAGATACGTATTTTATCGACTGTCCTTAATGCACAAGCCCAAGCTGTTTCGAACAGCACAAAATACATTTATTAAAACACAGTTCAAAACAATGCCAAAAAAGACCAAACATTATTTCATCCCAAATGTATGCTTCAGAACCGGAGTTCCATGTTTGCTCTCTATGGAAATTGCTGTGTACACACAACAGCTCTAATACACTTGTGTTTATGCTCCTGGAATTATACGCACTTGTAAGCGAGCTTTGCACCTGTATTTGTACAAGGCTGCGACAAACACATTTTTCTCTGAACCAAGCCAAATCAGATTCTGCAAAACAGTGAAATAGCACAGTTTGTTTTCAAGTTTGGGCTCAGGAGCTTGCAAGTTCCCATTTTTAATCCTTCGGCCATCACTCACTTCCTGCATGGCCTTGGGTAAATCACTTCAGCTGTCTCACCCTCCCCTCCCACTCCATCAATAAACACCGCACTACCTCCATCTCAGGGATTTCGTAAGGTTTAAATGTCTCATGTTTATAGCGCGCTTTGGCCATCTAGCCCGCCTGCACAAGGGCTCAACATCAGCTGTAAAACACAAACAAGACTTGGGAAGCCGTGTTTACTTCCTGCTCAAGAGTGGCTTTGCCCTAAACACTTCCAAACCTAGCCATATCAAAATAAAACAACTTAGTGACTTAGGAGGGGGGAAAAAAGGAAAAGAAATAAGAGGGGGGAAAAAAAGAGAACAGGGCAGCTCTGCTGTTTATTTCCCCAGGGGTGGACTAACCCCATTGCAACCCCGCACAAAGGCACAAGAGATATGGACACGCCAACCAGGGTCAGGCTGTACCTGCTGATCAGGAACCAACGCTCCTCTTCAGCAGCGCACCCAAGGCAGGCAAGGCCATGGAGGGCCCATATCTGTTCCTACCTTTAACTTTTCCTTGCCGCAAACGCACACGAAGCTCCGACTCCAGGGACTGGGGG
>VWZL01002684.1:1013017-1027309 GCA_013396915.1 Stercorarius parasiticus
CCCCGGCGGGAAGATGTGGGTGAAGCTGTGCTTTTTGCTGCTCTACTTCCTGGCGCTCTTCGTCCTGGCCAGGGTGTTCGAGGCCGTGGCGTGGTACGAGAGCGGCTTCCTCGCCACGCAGCTGGTGGACCCGGTGGCCCTGAGCTTCAGGAAGCTGCGGACCATCCTGGAGTGCCGGGGGCTGGGGCACTCGGGGCTGCCCGAGAAGAAGGATGTGCGGGAGCTGGTGGAGAAGTCAGGTACGCCGAGCATCCACGGCGACCCACGCGTGGGGAGGGAGGTCGGTCCCCCGCCACCCCCGCGTGGGGAGGTGGATCCCCGGTGACCCCTGCGTGGGCTCCCGCCACCCTTGGGATGGAGACCCGGGCATCGCTTCCCACGCTGGCGGGCCAGCGCCTTCGCGGGGCGAATGTGGGGAGCGAGCTGGTGTCCCCCGCCAAGGACCCAGACGCCGGAACGGTTAAATGGAGGAAGGCAGGGGGGAAGCTCGGGGATAGTGACGTGAAAAACCTCCGCGGCGTTTTCAGCCCGAAGAGGCTGCGCGGAGGGAAGGCCTCGGTTAGGCGGGTCACCCAGAAATGGCTCTTCCCGGTGGGTTCCGCCGGGCTGCTGCGGGCCGCTGGGGTCAGGGTGGCGAGGCGGCAGCCGCACAGGCGAGGGCGAATGTCGTCGGCCGCCAAAAAGGAGGAGGAAAGAATCCAAATACACGCAGTGGGTTAGTGTGTACAGCTGGGGCCAGCTTTTCCCGTGTATTCCTCTCCCTACCCGTTTGCTGGTTTTCTTACAGTTATTGCGATCTGGATGGGTGCTGAGGGAAGCAGTGATTTTATAGCTGAGGAGCAGGAGGGATGGGTACCGAGGGGCACAGTGGTTTTATACGGGAGGAGCCAGAAGTAGATCCTACATACCAAAAACAGCTTGGAAAAAGGGAGTGAGGCGTTTCAGAAGTAGGGAAGACCAGGTGAAAGGGGTAGAATTTTTTTTTGGGAGGGAGCGATGAACAGCAAAGAGTGAAGAGCAGTGGAGATGTAAGGGATGGTGGAAGTGTGTTGACAGTAAGGATGGTGGCCTGGAGCAGTTGGAGGGAGCTGGCCCCGGGGACTGGGAGATGGGGCTGATGTAATAGCTGTGGTGCCCGCCAAGCAGGAAAATGTGAGTGGCTGTGTGTAAATCGGTGATCAAAGGGCTGCTGAGAGAGAAATCCCAGCCATCGGGATCGGCAGTGAGGGCTTCAAATGCCTGGACAGAAAAAGAGAAGGATTTGGATGAATATAGTGAGTGTCATAACCTTAAAAATGCTAACTCTTTTAAATAATTGATATTAATGCTGGGCATTTAAATCTAATTTGCTTTTATTGTTCATTGTTTATTTATGTTATTTATTTGCTTTGCTGCTCCAACAGTAAAAAGCATTAGGCGATTTCACTTTTGTTTCCAATCACTTTCACTCCTTGGCTGTCAGGTACTTTCATGATGTCATGATGTTTGGGTTGCAAATGCTGCAGGGAAGTGTTTAACTCCAAACAAACTGTATTAACCAACTTCTTCAAATGTCATGGAAACACTTCTTATACCAGAAAGTGTTTTTCTGGGTTTTTTTTGTCCTTCCCCCCCCCTCCCCCCCCAAATTGTGTGAATACTTTTGGAAAGGGTTTCAGCTGTTACGCTTTTTTAATTTTATATTTTGAAGGAAACAGCCTTTTTGGACAAGACTTAATTTCTTCAAGGTTAATAGATTAGTTACTAGAATGCTAGTTGTCATTACCAGCGTTTGTAAAGATTGTGAAACAACAGCTGAGAAGGAAATGAGGTTACAAAGGAAACATTATCAGATGATTTTACTGCGAGCTCCTTATGTCACTAGGATTGGAGTTCACGGGAAGTTTTTCCAACTTTGCCAACAGAAGCCAACATCTAAATTATTCTGCCTGAGATTTTTACTTGCAATGGGACAATCAGCGTGTTTTTTTGTTAAAAAATTATTGATTGAAATTCTGGAAGTCTGTTTGAATTATCAGTGTTAAAGAGCTGGTTGCTGCAAAATTACCATCCTGTGAAATGAAAGCAAAGACACATGAATTAAAATTGCTCTTAGCCACAAAATATTGTTATTTTCAGAGAGTGAGGCTTAGAAGATGTTCATTTATTCTTTTGTGCGCTCGGTTGCGTGCGTGGTACGTCTGTGTAACCAGGAGCATAGTGTTCATCTCTTCTGTGGCCTGACAGCTGAAGTCAAATTGTTCATAGTCATGTCACTATAGATAAAATTATAATAACTTTTTAGATTAGCTACCTTCATACTGAAAAGGTTCTCTGAGCAACCATGTAAAATTTAGTTAGTGAAACTGTTACTAGAATTTATGAAGCGATCTTTCTCAATTGCCGCTGTAATTGAATTTCTCCAATTGTCTTTTTTTCAGGAGACCTCATGGAAGGAGAGCTTTATTCTGCTCTCAAGGAGGAAGAGGCCTCTGAATCGGTTTCCAGTACAAACTTTAGTGGTGAAATGCACTTCTATGAGCTTGTAGAAGACACAAAAGATGGGATCTGGCTGGTACAGGTATAGAAATTTGATCATACATTTTTATGTATTTATCACATCCGAAATGTGTTTCAAAGGAGGAGTTTATGAAAGTAGTTAACTAGTCGTAAAAGTGTGTGACAGAGATGTTGACAAAGACAAACCACATCAGGGAGATCATAAGGAATAAATCTGTTAAAAACAAAAAAAAAAAAAAGGAAGAAATTCTGGAAGTGAGAGTTCCTATACAGACAGGAAGAAAAAAAACACCTGTTATTGTGTGGCTTGCTTTTTGAAAACCAGGTAGTTTAGAACCAGAAAATAAGCAAAGCAGCACACACTTAAGTACACAAACTATGCAGGTACTTGACTGTGGTATGGTAAGACCTCGTGTAATATATGAAGTAGGTGCATTAAGTGCAGACGCTCCCAGCTGGCACAGGAGAGGTGCCTCTGGCATTGCTCTTCCTTTTGGTTGTGTTACATGCTCAGACCCAACCAGTTTAATTTTCTGTTGATCTGAGGGGCTGAGAGCACTTTTAAAAGCTCTGTTGCCTCTTCACAAAGGCAAGATCCCAGTGTGCTGCTTCCCAGTGTGCTGCTTCCCAGTGTGCTGCTTCCCAGTGTGCTGCTTCCCAGTGTGCTGCTTCCCAGTGTGCTGCTTCCCAGTGTGCTGCTTCCCAGTGTGCTGCTCAGGCTGCTTCTACAACATATTCTAGTAGCTTAAAGTTAACCTTCCCCCAAAATTTTGTGGGTCCACCGATTTTAGAGCATGCTTCTCCAGGGCTGCACGAGAATAAGAGAAAGTTTAGGAAAAGAAAGACTTTTGCAAATAGGATTCTGAAATAATTTATCGTCACTCTTGAGAACATAAATAATCTAGACGAACATGTAAAAATGCTATTCTGCATGAACTTCTCTATTGAGAAGAGGTTTGGGTTTTTTTAGGCATAAGTTCTCTGCTAACAGCCACATCAGGCCATCAAAATTCTCCACCAGACAATTAATTGTTCAGCTGACAGCTCTGCTGTCTGGTTTGTCTGGTCTCCTCACTTCATGTTTTCTAGTTAAAGAGTTTATCAAGATGTAGTGACTTCATGTTATTAGACCTGCACTGTCACCACATCAGATCTCACCCTAAAACAGACAATGAGAGGACAGATTACGTTTGCCATTGGAATGACATTTGTGTTTAGGGGAAGATGTATGTGGAGTTTGTTGAATGTAGGTTTCAGGTTCAAATCATACAGAAGGCGATTCTTCAAGCAGAGAGAGAGAGCGTTGAAAGGAAGTTTACACATTTCTGAGCTAGTTGACAAATACGAGCATGAAAATGCTATGAAAAACTTTCCCTCCTCCCCTTGCAGCTCAAAAGAGTAAAATATGGTAGTTCTCTGTTGTCTGTTGCTTGCAGAATTTTAACTGTAATACATTTTCAGCTAGCTTCGTAATAGCAGATCAGATGGGCTGTGTTTTGATATCTCTAGTGTGATGAATGTTGTCATCATTCTGGGAATATTTCCACAGCTATTCAGTTGGTCACAATAGCTGTGGAAAAAAAATTAGTGGAATTTACTGAATAATTTACTTGCTGAATGCTATTTGTCTGTTTCTGTCTAATAAAAAACACTAGATAAGTCACATTTATTTTTTTCAGTCTTGCCTTTTGAGTTTTCATCACTTTGCTCCCTTCCTCACGGTAACTCCTGCCTGGATAACTCCTGCGCTGGATTCTTCATCTCACAGTTTTTTCCCCGTGTTCTTTTCTTAGACCTCATCCCTTCAAAGCTGCTTTTTATCATTGCTTCCCTCCTCTAATTCTTGATTACTCTCCCTTGCCCATTCTGCTCTACCGCTAGGCATCCTGTGGAAACTTTACAGCTAATTAATCAGCTCGATGCTTAGGCAGGGGAGAGCAGGAGAGTGAGGATGCCTTGTGGACGGGTTTGGTGACCACAGACAAGGTCGGAGCATTCCCCTGCTCTGTTGTTGCTACTGGCTGTGAAGCTGGAACGATCTCCAGGTCCTTTTCAGGATCTTGACTGTAAATCTCTGTTCCACAGCGGCTGCCGGAAAACAGCAGAGGGAGAGGAATGGTTCTGGCTCCGCTGGTACAGCGGCTGTTGGTTGAGTCAATTTTGAAAGCTTTATGATGACGTATGGGAGGATGGGGACTCTGAAGATGATTTTTTATTTTCCAGTGCATGTAAATGAAATTTCTGGGGTGGCACAGACTGGTAATGTGATAGCCATCGCTGTCTGCAGAGAAATCAAGGGAAAAAGAGGAAACAATTATTATTTCTTGATATGTTTGACACAAATTCAGATGTGAATTTATCATTTAGAGCCAGCAAAATGAATTCCTTGAAGAAAATCAAAGTCCGTATGCAAGGAAACAGTGTTTTGTGTCTTCGTTTCTTTATTTTCTCGAAATCCACATGCAAAGCATCCAGGTTCAGTGGTAATTTGTTTACCAGTGTAACTGTTCACACCTGCCCTCTCCTCCTTCGTGGACCTTCCATAAAGCCAGAGACAGCAGCATGTTCTCTCTCCTGTTAGCTCGTGATCTCATCACCTTTCCTTTTATGCCTGCCTTCTTGCTTGCCAACTGCTGTCGTGCACTTTTTGGCTGGCAAGGAGGATGTGTGGTACTTTCTAGAGCTGCTTCTCTTGTTAGTAGAGGAGTAACACACAATGTTCTTTTCCAAACTCTGATATTGCTCATGCTCTCTGGTTAGTCTCTAGAAGCCTGTCACATTCAACAATATTGTAGTCATTATGACTTCTTAAAAACATACCGTAAATGATCTATAGATAAAAATCCTCTTTGAATGAAGTTAAAATCTACATTAATGTATATTTTTATTTTAAAAGTCCCTACTGTAACATGGTGGTAGAGAGAATTAAAGGGAACTTTCTTCTTGGCGTTGAAGCAGGAGGACAAACATTCTGATCATGTCTAGTAGAAACGCAAAGGACGTTATTATGGACATAAAATGTTGCAGTCTATTCTGCATCTCAGCTTCTTGTTCAAGTGGTGTAGTCACAGAGCAAGGCATGTGTCTGCAGGATTTTGGTGGTGGTTCTTTTTCCTCCTCCTTTTTCCTCCTCCTTTTTCCTCCTCCTTTTTCCTCCTCCTTTTTCCTCTCACATGTAGGATGAGTAATTTTCCTATCTGCCTTTTTAATTTTACCAGGTGATCAGTTGTTCTCACTACAAGGAAATTAAGTAGAAACACTCAGTTCTTTTAAAATACATTGTTCAGTATTTGTGTCTTTTCCAGTAGCCCTTCAGGATCATTTACCATGGGATACCTGATTTTAACTTTCAGTATCCTTCTTGGGAATCTTCATATCCAGTCAAGGGTGCAGAATACCATCAGCTAGAATGTAATAATTCCCATATTGCCTGCATATCTGTGTTAATTTATTACAGAAGCTCATTTATTCTTAACCTCTGACTTAACTGACAGCTTAACTGAGCTGTTCAGGCTGGTGTGTAGATCCTCCCACCTCCCTTGAGAAACTACATGTAATTTTGAGGTGGTTAATTTTTGCATGCTATGATGGACGTAGTCTTCTGTCTTTGCCTATTTTGATCTAATTTCTCACGGTCTCTTTCTCAGAAAAGAAAAGCAAAAAATCTCCTGACATCTTTAATCCGTATGGATGGATTCTGCACCAGTTGTGAGTTCTTAGGAAAGAGCGACTGTGCGGAAATTCAGTTCCGTCAGCACAATGCCGAATAATAAACAGAGAGTGAGATGTCTCAGAGTTAATAAAAGTACAGACAGTCATGTAGAAACTTATTGACGTTATCTGGAATAAATGGGCTTTTTTCCATGCTTCTAATAAATAACTCACCAGTCCATTTATAATTGTATTTCTAAATGAGACTCATCCAAATATTTTTACCTCCGTTTCATCTATGGGAGGCTATTTTGCAACATAGCTGTTGATTGTAAGAGTTCTATGAAAAGCACATAAGAAGCTTAATTAATAGATCAGGGGTTTTGAACCTTTGTATCTTTGTGGATTCCTAAAAATCTTGCGAGTGCATGGACTCTTTACACTAGTATCAGGCTTCCTTTGCTTATTTACCCTTTGCAGGCACTGGAGGGAAGCTCCTGGACCTCAAGGGGTCTGGATATCTCAAACTGGAAACTGCCAATCACAGACATACTACCTTACCAGTTCATTAAATAAGTTAGAAATCTATTTTGCCTTTGACAAAATCACATTTTTTTTCCGATTCAAATATCAGTACTCGTTCATGTGGAGACGGACTTGCTGAGGCTGGATGAGGATCGACTGTTCCCCAGAGAACCACCTGTACGTGTGTGTGCGCGCAGCGGGAAATGGTGTTTCTTATTTAAAAGGTTTGGTTCTTCTGATGGTGTAAAGCCTGTCGCAGTGCGCTAGTGCCCACACTTGATGAGCGCTTGGTGGTGTTGTCTTTGTGGCTAAGCTGTAAAACCAAGTTTTGACTATTTGTGCGTATTCAAAATTGTGTGCTCTTGGTATGAGCAGGTGTGCCTGACACCTGGTATCCTGGCTAAATTCCAGCTTAGATAATGCCTGAGCTTCCCTTGGCACTTTCATTTGGATACAGTTTTCTCTTCCTTTCATGGCACATACTCCTAACCTGTAAAGGCTGAGAGATGCTGCCAATGTGAATATTTTTCCGTCACGAAAAAAATATATAAAAAACACATGTGCATCACTTAGCTCGGAGCTTCTGCTCTGTTGTGATGATCTCACAATTCTGCCTTTCTGCGTTGATTTCTTTTTTCAGTGTTGTTCCCATTTCTGGCACAATGTGTATGAAACACAAATGGAATGACTCTTAATCAAACTAGCAAGGGACAAGGGCTGTCGAACGTGCGAAGTAGACACTTCATTGGGATGTTTTTTCCTTTAGTGTTACTGAGGTTACTTTAGGTTCCTGAGGCCGTTAGAAGCAGTAATAATTAGTTATAAGGACTGCTTTTAAAATGTCCTCTTTAAAAAAGCTATCAAGGGTGTTCAGGTTTTGTGGGGAGTCACCCTTGCATATACTGTGGTCTGCAAAGTACTTGAGTAGCTGCAAGCTGCTGGAGTGGAGGCAACTTGCAAAGAGTGTTGTTTTCGATCCAGATGGTATACCTGGTGTTGTGCACAGTACACTGTAGGGATTATTCCCCATTAAAAAAATACTGGTTAATCCTATTTTAGTACCTTTGCTGTCAGAATATGTATAAGCTCTTTCCTCCATCATGCATCAAATGGTTAATACGTTTCTTTCCTCTGTATGCCTTAACTAAAGGAGAAAGCAGAGAAAATAATTGAAGGAGCTAGAATCGGTTAAAATATTGAGAGTAGAAATACTGTGAAGTGTTGATTGTTCTGCATTTGTCCATCTCTGACTCATTCTTGTGCCTTGTGATATTTGTACATTTTTAGTTGTGACTGAGCTTAAAAACTAAGACTAAGTCTTGTTGCAGTGCCCTGTTTCAAAATCTCTACGTACCTGTCTGAAAGGGATTGAACAATACCTGGTTTAAATGAACAGAAAATAGAAGAATGCTCAAATAAGGCTACTACCATGTTGTGCTCAAGTACTGCTGGAGTACCGGAGCAGGAATCTGTCGTTGCATATCGCATTGCTACAGCAAACTCTTTAACAGCAGCAGTGTTTCCTTGAGCCACTTCAGTTTTTGTCCCATCTTTTCTGGTATTTTAAGTATTTATGTTTCATAAATCAATTTAAAAAAATCCTTAATGTTAACTGAGAAATTGAGGAGGAGATGCATCCATGACAGTTATGAAGTAGATACTGCGATATCTAGGCATTTTTGGTTTGGATTAAGCAAGAGAGGCAAAGTGTCTTGCTGACATTGTCCTGTTTTTCCAAGTGTTTATATCTTTCTGTCTACGGGATATTTGTTCTTAAGGTCTGCTTCCTTAATGTCATAACTATGACTATTTTAACTTATAGATCAAACCTATTCTATTAATTACGTTCTCAGTTGGCCTCTTTTGTGACAGTTCTGTCTAATTCAAAGTCAGGAGAGCTCTTCCAGTGCAAAAGCTACCTACGCAAATGCCTGTTGAAATCATCAGGATTTTGATGATATCAGTATTATATGTCCCTAGATGGATTCTATTTTAACTTTGTTTTCTGTGGTAACTGGAAGCTGCCGTTTTAGGTGTTTACGGAAACTAAACAAAAAAAGTCAATCAGAAGATGTAGAAATAAAGGAGATCTCCAAACCCCTGTCTTTCCATTTTCACTTTGTACATCTTGGTGGCATTACTTACCTGCAGTATTTCACAGTTGTTGGTTGAGACTCTCCTGACCTTTTGGGCTATGGTGTGGTCCTCCCAAATTCACAGATGGAGTACGAGGAAACTTGAGTCTGAGACCTCAGAGGAAGTTGGTGGAAGTTTGCTCAGTGAGGGCCTGGCCTTCTCTCTGGCATCTTCTTCCACCAAAGAAGCTAGTAATTCATAGATAGAGATGGTAATTCAGACCCTGCAGTTGAAGCCAGTCCTCTTGGCCTGGGTTAGGTGTAGATGGGGGAGCAGATCTATTCTGTGATATGGAATTGTTAAATGGCAGGGTTACTTTGATCCTATTGGATTTTCTTAGCCCATTAAGATGAGTAATGGGTTAATTGGGCTATCTTCATTGTCACTCTGACATATGATATGATGCAGATTGTGAAGATAGCTAATTAATAAGAAGAGCTTGAAGGGTTTGTGTTCCTCTCAATGTGGTGTTTGTTTCCCAGTTGTTCTAGCTGATCTCATAAAAGATAACCTGCTTTGATGAGCTTTGTCTTTATTTCTTTAAAATGAGATAGAGCATATGACTGAAAGGGGCCGTCTCGATGAGCGAGTTCAGCTCTCTGCTAGACTGTGGAATATGTGTTTATAAAATATCTTGCTGTCTCTCTTAAAGCATAAGTTGTCTGAGTGTAATACTCCTATTGACTGTTCTCTTCTTGGAAACATGTATCTGACTTCTGGCCTAAGTGTATTCATGGCTAATTTGTTCCTATTGTGCCTAAATTGACATAACCCTTTACTTTCCCCGACTCCTGATGTCTACCCCACTACTCCCAGTACATGAGATCAATCAACCAGTTTGTTTTGTCAGGCGTAATATATCCTGGGCTTTGCTTATTTCGCAGACAGTTAATCTTCATGGCTCATAGTTCCTTTTGGATCAACTAATAGACCCAAGCTTTTCCTCCCATCGCTGTTTCTAACTGATGAACTCCCCGAGCGTCGTGTTCGTTATTGAATTCAATTTCATTTCTGACACTCTGCATTACGAGATTTGTGCAGCTCGTCCTGTATAGCGTTATAATCCTCTTCTGTACATAGATGTGCTTCCCAGTTTTATGTCATCTGCAAATGGTTTTGGGAGACTTCAGGTTTCTTCAGGAAGGGCATTAATAGGAATATATGCTGAACTGAGCTCTAAGGTAAATCTGTTAAGAAGTCCATTATCACTTTTCTGGCATTCGGATGTTTTCTTGTCTTAGCCAATTTCTTACTCACTTCAAAAAGTTTTTTTAACTCACTATAAAAACTTATCTCCAGTTCTCCTGAAAATTTTCCATGTGCCACAGTACTAGATATCCTAGCAAAGTACAGAACGGGTAATACATTCCCTTTTCTTGAAACTCAGTTCTTTTCCTATAGGAAACGATGGATTTTTAACTCTCAACTTAATCAGGAATTAAACATCTTTAGTAATTCCATGCTGGAAAGGGGTGGAAAATTCAACCATCTCTGCACCTTTAAAATTTGTTCTGCAGTGTTGCATACTGTTGAGATCAAACTGGTGGGATATTTTTATTTCATTCGCTCTTAAATATAATTTCTAACTTGTTATTCTCCTGTCAAAATGTAAATTACTCTCAAAGGATTTTTGTTAAGAAATCTTTGCAGGTTCATGTGTAATTTTGTGTGCTTGTATTACAGTTCTGGGATGGAGATTACCTGCTTATTCTGATTTAAGTGCATTAAGTTACTTGAGTTTTGTTTCCATCTTCAGGTGATACAGTCTGTTCCCATAAACTCGCTAACCTGTCCATGGCCAGCCAGCTCCTCTTCATTGAAAACTGAGTCAGAGCATTCATTTCATTTTAAAAGGAAAATTACCTTACATTTCTATCCTATCTTCATTGTATGGTGATCCTGCTGCTTTTCCCCCTGTTCTATTCTTATTCGTATAACTGAAAAACCTTTTGGTGCAGCTTGTAGTATTCTTTGTATGGTCTAACTTGAATCGCTCATTTTTCCTTGCATTTTTTTGATTTCCCGCTTATCTTTCTTTGCTAGCTCTTTGTTTCGACCTTTTTTTATTCCTTGTAGATTCTCAAACTATTTCTAACATCATCTAGGAAGAAGAGCAGGACTTGACAATTTTTTTTCCCTCCTTGCTTGAAATAGAAAATCCTGATAGCTTTAACACCTTGGACTCAAGGAATTTCCAGGCCTCTTCGGCATTCAAATTCCTGGCCTCCTCAGTCACAGGTTTTTAAGCTAAATTTCGTAGCTTATCAAGATTCACACTTCTTAAATAAAATCTGTTACAAGTGTTTGCAAGTTATCTTTCATTTAAATTGAATTACTGGGTGGTTGCTTAACCTGCAGTATTTTCTCAGGCTCCCCCATTCACAGAGATGACAACTACTTTCCAAAATGCAAACCCTTGCCTCTGTGTGCTAAATTCCCAATGTTGTAAGTGGGTGTTGTCTGCAAGGAGCATCCGCAATGGACTTGTTTATTTGAGAGTTTTTTTGCCATAATGACATAAAAAAGCATGAGCCCAAGAAATGTTACAAAGCTTCAGTGTGCAAACCATAGAACTGCTAGTTCTGTTGTTGTCCTGCAGCGTAAATAACTTTCTCCAAGTGGAAAGACTTTTTCATAGGAAGGGAATTAAGCTGGTATTAAAAAATCTGCCAGTACAAACAGTCAGATGACAGTAAATCATACCAGTGACTGTGTTTGCAACAACTCTCCTTCTCTTGACACTTAAAGTGAACATTGCAGTATCAGACAGAAGAAACAGCTGAGCAGGATGTGTTCTCCTGCATGTAACATTAGCATAATCTCAACAACTGTGCTAGGCTTTTTCAGAACAGGCACACGGAATTGTGGAAGCAACCGATCTCTGAATAGTTGTGCCAAAGCCTAATCCAGTTCCCAACGTTTTATACTTACTAATGAGACGTAGTGATTCCTTACTATGTTGGATGCATACCGTAGTAGCTCTGAGGATATACAGGTGTTAAGATGTCTTTAGGAATGTGGTCTCTTTTAGTTGAAGTACATGAAAGGAAGTTTAAAATATTCAAAGTAATTGGTTCGGTTACAGTGGGTGATGCGAAGATGCCTCAATAATATGACAGATTTCCCCAGGTGGTTGTCTTGGTGCTTGAAGGTTACGTTTAGCTAATCAAAAAGGCTTTTCTATGTGATATGTGTGTTTTGAGAATAACTTGAGGGATTCTTATCTAGATGTTCACCTCTGGTTTTATTTAAACATGTTGGCCTCAGTGGAATGGGAGTATTATCTGTAACTTCAGTTTGACTTTGTTTCCCTATGTTGAATGTTGTTTAGTGAATTCTCTTCTTTGAAGTTTCTGAGAGGATGGTACTTGCCACAAAGCAGATAATATTTTTGAGTCTCGAAGGCCAGACACGCTTTCCAGCTCTGCGTCTCAGCCTGTGCCCAGAGAACTGTTAATCATGGTGACAACCTAACTTCCAGAGGAAAGCTGACATTTCAGGTTATTAAGTCAGAAAATTATTGGGAGAAGTTTAATGGTGGGTAAACAAATACCTAACAAATGGAAGTTTCAAAACTTAATCTAAAAATGTATTTTAAGTTGTTGTCAGTCAGCCTGAAAAAGCGTGCGAGGCATTTCTAAAATAGAAAATGCCACGGCTGATGGAATAATGCGTGATCAGTTGTGTCATTCAAAATTATCTGTCAACTGCAGGCAGGCAAGTTTCCCTTTTTCCTTTTTTTTTCCCCTTTTTTCCTTTTTCTTCTTTGTACAGTTACAAATCAGAGGATGCGTGCCTATTCTTTGTCATTGATGTTTGCAGAAGCTTACATTTAGGTAACCTGAAGTACTACTTTAATATACTAGGTTAGAACAAATTAGACCTTGGAATATATCATAGTGAATTATCATCCTGAAATGGCAGATGGGACATTGGAGTTGGTGAACAGTCACGTAAAGTTAGAGAGCGAGTCACTGGCAAAGCTGGGAGGAGTTAAGACTTTTAGGCATTATCCGAGAGTTTAATCACTACTTTCCACCTCTTAGAAATGGTTGACAGTCTAATCTGGTACCAGGTGCATACGTTCCAACTCATTTTACTTGCTCTGAGACATTTTTTTTGGGATGTTGTAACTTTTCATAGAGCATTGTAATAAAATAATAGTCTTTTTTACTGTGAAGAAGAGGAACCTGCTGCACCCTCTTCCTTTCTCCCCTTCTATGAACTGGTTAATGATAGTTTTTGTATTTTCCCAAGGTTTTTGTTAACTACCAGTGATTTTAGTCTCTTAACAGGTACTTAAAATGATGATACATTTTTGTCTTTCTGCAGAAACTGTATTTCTGTCTTAGAGCTTCACTCTTCAAAGACATGTAGCATGATTACTAGTTGTATATACCTACTTTGTGTTCTGAGAGAAGGGGAAAACAGTATCAAGGGTGACTAGATCTCTGTTTTCATGAAACTTGCTCTTTATTTCAGGAAGCAAACTTACTAAATCATTATTTCCTTTTGGCAATAGGTCATAGCAAACGACAGAAGCCCACTGGTGGGTAAAGTCCACTGGGAGAAAATGGTGAAGAAAGTTTCAAGATTCGGCATACGTACTGGCACTTTTAACTGTTCCAGTGACCCCAGGTATATTCTTAAAGGATTATCTTAAGGCTCAGCTGTGCTCTGGCAGCAGGGCTTGCTGTGTTGTAAAAGTAGCTGTGGCAGAAGGTGGCTTTATTAATGTTTTTATCTCTACTGAAGTCTGTTCAGAATTCTCCATTACATTATTTATCAGCACCATAAACAGAGATCTGCAGCTTCCTAAAGCATCATGTGTGAAATACACGATTAGACTATGTGGAGTGTAATAGAGCAATGGAAGGGAATGAATAGAAGACTTTGGCCTTAGAGTCCAGGCGTTCGGGGACAAGAACTGTGCTTGCTTAGAACAAAGCCGAATATATATATAGCCCATGTAAAAGAAGTATATCAGTTGTAGAGGTGTTGTATTGCCATCTGGAAAGGAGAAACACAGGTTAGCATGAACCTTGCAAACAGTGCCTGCTTCTCAGGATTACTGACAAATCCTGTTTCCTGACAAATGTCTGTATGTTTATACATAAACTCGCACACACCCTTTGACAACATACAGTGTGCTATGCAAGATTCACTGTTGTTTGCATATGATTTCGAACAAGGAAGAAGAGCAAAGCCAAAGAAGCTGTTAATAATTCTGTGCTGCTGTAAAAATAATCCTTTTTTAACGTTTTGTTGGAAGCGCTTGCTTCACGTGACGGGAAACTTGGTCTAGAATTCCAGTGGTGTGTATGGATATGCACGCCTTACACAGCTTAAGTCCTAAATGTTTACAGAAATCTCAAAGTTAATCATAAGAGAAAACTATTTGACTTTGCAGTGCTTATGCAAAATTATGTTGTATAATCAAAACGCTGGTATTTGAACCAGCAAGGAAGGAGAGGCGGGGGT
>VWZL01002685.1:0-64096 GCA_013396915.1 Stercorarius parasiticus
TCTTCACAGAAGCAGTCTTAATGACTAGCGATGGGTATTAAATGAATACTTCTTCCTTGCTAGGGTTATAAAAATATATTATGTGATTAGACTGAGTTAGAAGTTGAGAGTTGCGTTTCTTTTTTATTATTTTTTTTTTAGTTATTGAAAACAAGACTGAATGTGTCAATTCCCCTTGCTTACAGAAAGGGAAAGAAGCACAAGCACAGAGAATTTATGACCAAAAGTATGCAGTAAGGAATTTCACACTTTGAAAGAATGTAAGAAATTATGGAGTCAAGATAGATTTAGTTTCCTTGGGAGATGGTGGGATTGCCCACATAACTTTATCTAAAGCTTTGTCCTCCAGATACTTAAAGGATTGGTCTTTGAATTCTCAACATTTTTCCTAATATTTTTAGTGGAGAAAAGTTTTGGTTTTACCATTAATGTCCACAGGGTGGCAACGTTAAAAAATGAAACCCCAAAGTATGAGCCCTTGTTGAACAGATCTACAGCTAAGGCAAGGGTTGGGTCTTGTTTAGATTCTTAGGTTGTGCTATGAGAGGGCAATTACAAGTGGGTCTAAATTTGTCTCTGAGGATGTGGTGCAGCCTTAGGTTTTTGTATTAAATTCAATAGCTTTAGAGCTCATGGTTACAACTCCTAGCTTTGCCTAGGGATGCAGGAAGAGAAACTTGCTTCAGAATGAAACAGTTTCAGTCTTTATTCTGGTCCAAAAAGTTTTATGTGACAGAAGGTAGTGTTTTATTCTGATAACCTGAAGCGAAGAGTTACTGATCTGTTGAAAGCATTGAGGACAGGACTGACTGGCAGTTGCTATGATGCACAAAAATATGCTGCACTGTTACCGCGATAAAGGAATAGGAAAAAAGCCAACCTGCTGCTAATATTAATATTCATCTGGAATTTGAGTTAGTTAAATTTATATATGCAGCAATAAATTGATTTTAGAATTCTCAGTTGCATATTAAACTGCATGTATTTTGTTTTATCTTCTCTTTCTAGTATGATCAATTTCTTTAATATATTTTTTAAAAAACATATATTGTCTCAGTGCCATTTCACAACTGATTTATGTTTTTTCTGAATGCTTATTTTTAAAACAATAAAGTCCTTGAGACTTGAGGTATGTACAGTTGACACCTGTTTGAGTATTGCAACATGCTTATAAATGCACGTACTACATTTCATTCTAGAAAATGGTTCACAGAAGGTATAATAGTTTTCTATTGTTACAGTCTAATGAAGTGAACAAGTGTGATGGGGGTGAATTTAAGCCTTGTTGATTAATCTATGAATGGATTGTAATCTGGTTTTCAAAAGGAGTTTGGGGGGGATTTGGTCTAATTCACATAGTTTGCTTTGTGCTCCTTTATTGCATGACTTTATTTTTAATAAGTAGCAAGAGATTCTGAATGAATCACTGGAACTTTGAAAGCCTCCAGGAGACAATTAGGAGAACGTTTAATAAGAAAAGATTTAGTACTCAGGTTGAATGATGGTAAGACCCACTAAATCTTGTTCTCTTCCATTTATAAAAATATTTCAGTAAATCTGTGGGACACTCATACAGTTAGTTGCTCATACAAAACTGAGAAAGAGGAAAAAAATTACCAGCTGCATGTCAGGCTTGATATGAAGTTATTGTTAAGCACACCTGCAGCAAGTAATTGTGTGTTTGCATGTGCATACATCTACAAAAGAGTAGCTAGCCCCATAAGCAGTTCCTACAACTCTCGTCTAACATAATGCTTAAGTAAATAGTGACGCATCCTTTATCTACATGCTTTCCATGTTTTTTTTCCTGTCAAATATTTATATTTTTACTTTTTGACTTATATGACAATAGGATAAAAGTGATTAGCTTTTCTGTAGGCTGTGTTAGCTCTGTCTGGCAGAAGAAAAGTAAGGAACAATAGTTCTGCAAAAGTATTTTCCTCAAAAAATGGCTAAATTAATTAGTAATTTGAAACTTGTTAAATTAAGGGGGAAACGCACCTGATAAATCTGCAAATATAGGTCTACCCTATACTACTGAATTTTCATATATTTGAATTTCACACTAAATAGCATCCATGTAGGACTAGTATGCGTTACTGGAGGAAAGACTAGTGTGTAGTTAGACATATAAATTTAATATTTTGTTACACTTTTTCTGTCTAGTAGTTCCAAATTGAGACTTAGACTTTTGCTGTGTGCTAATAGAATGTGCAGACTTTTCCTTTTAAGGTGGTGACAGCCACTGCAGATGTCACAATTTATCACTTGGCTTTAACACAAATATGACATGATTTCATTAAATTTCTGCCACGAGATTTTATTGCTTTAATAATTTTTTGCAATATTTATAGAATACTATGATGAATTGTATTGAATTTATCATATTATCCAATAAATAATACGACAGACCAATAAATCAATCACATTTCAAAAAGTGCTAAAATTACATCGTCTAAAATTCTAGATTCGATCATAATGAGGGCTCCTCTGAAAATAAAAGGGAAGTTTATTAACTTGAAATCTTTCCTAGTAAACTGACTAGTTTGGGTCTTGATCAAAAATGCCTTAAGCTATTGGCTGGTAGTTGATGGCTTAACTTTTTATATTAGAGTGCTTTGGCAATGAGTATTGTCTTCTCCTCGAAGAGGTACATAGACTGAATGCAGGAGCAGAGAATAAATGATCACTTGAGGCCTTCAGCTGAAATGATTCATGTCCAATGCTGACTTGTCTTTTAATTTGGTTGAATTGTAGTGACACCATCACTAGAACCGAAGGAGTGGAAATGAGAGTACATGAACAGAGAGTAATCTGTAACAACCACTTCTTTTTGTCTTAACCACCTTTTGAAGGAATTGGAGTTGCTAGTTCAAGGTATCAGTGAAGCCCTGAGGAAAGCTGGGCTGGCTGAAATACAGGTATTCCTGGGTACATGTAGTTATGCACCAAGAGCTGTGAAGTATAAGAGACTTAATGCCGTATATAGTAAAGGAAAGTGAAACGTAAAGGAAAGTGTGAGGGAATTGTACAACCACATGCAGAAATACCCCAAACATCACTGGTGCAGATCCTTGGCCTAAGTTGTCTGCTGTCTAAGCATACAGTGAGAATAGGGAAGGATGAAGACAGATGAGGAAGTAGAAAGAAATATTTAAACAGTAATATCTATTTGACTCAGTCCATCAGCAGCCTTGTCAAATTAAGGTTTCTTACAGATACAGAAGTAGTTTTTTAAGGATTAGAAGAATTACATTAAAATCAATTTTGTGAGAACATACAGTATGTCATTCAAGCATAATACATAGTATTGTGCTTGTTTTCTAATACAAAAAAATAGATAGATCAAAATTGGAGTCTTTCTTAAAAAGGGGAGAAGTTTAAGAGGCCAAAGCAATAACTGAGATTTCTGTGGCAGCCTGGGCTTTAAAATCAAAATATTATATTGAATTATGAAAAAAAAATACATCTTCCTATTAATGTACATCTTCAATATTTTCAGTTGAGTCAAACTTTTTGCATTGTCAAAATGAAACATTTCATTATTTATGTATGGAACTGAAGGGGAAGCATGTTGCTGTGGTTCAGTTCTATCTCTACCTCTGGTATAAGGGTGCTGCTTTTTTCCTTCACACTTCTGCTCTTGCATATGTGGCATGTACTTTGTTATCAGAATGTGCAGACATGTAACTTCCATAAAGTGCTGCTTTATGTAGTTTGAACAAACATCATGGGAAATATAACTAAAACTGGAAGCATAGCCAAGGCAGAACAGAGCTGGGAGATGTAACTGTCCCTTTTCTAAAAACTAACAAAATACTCTAAGTGGAAACAAAGCAATAGGGAGTTTCCAGAAAAACTACATGACTTTTCATTTAGCATGGTAATGAGACGTTTCAGTTTAAGTTTTGTTTTGTCCATCTTGAAAGGAAATATCTCCCCTCCACCCCCGCCACCCCCCACCCTTTCCTAAGGTAAAAGTGAAATAACTTTGCCTCTGGTTTTTGTTTGTGTTCTTTTTTTATTATTATTTTACTCTGTCATTACTTTTTCATCTCAGTAGTTTCCATGAAAGTTTGGTGGGAAGCAGATTGACAATGCTAGGTCAAATAAGAGAGCTTTACATCAAAATATCCCAAGGGTTTTTACTGGATTGGTTATCTGAACAATGGGAAGTTTTCGTCCCTGATCTGAATGCAGAGGAATGACCATGAAGTTCTTTACCCCACGTCATGGCAAGGTAAGGTTGAGCTGGTCACTCTAGTGCAGAGTCAAAACAGCTTCCTCCTGCTGTGAAGTGAAGAAGCATTTTATATCACATCTGTTTTCTGGGACAGAAAGGCTTTCCTACTTGATCTTAATATATAGAGAAAAGAGGATTCCTCACCAACCCCTATTTTTTTTTTTTATTGTTTTATTCATGCAGCTTTTTCTTAATTTAACTTGCTGCTCACCAGACTGAGCAGCTAACTCTCAGAAAAGAGAAAGAAAACACCCCAGGCAAACAGAGGAAAACACTTGGTGCACAGTTGATTTTACTTAGCCAGTGACTGCCCTACTGGAGGGAAATAGTACCAGAAGTAACCAGTTAGTCCCTTTCTTAGTTATTGGTACAAACATCCTGTGACTGAACACAGTATTGGTATAAGTTTCCAGGACGTTTAATTTTCTTACAAACCACCCCCCACCCTTAACAACCCCTCAAATGATTTCAGACAATAGCAACTACTCTTTCCAGCATAATTAAATCATGTATCAGTCTTTATAAACTTATCTTGCCTCAAAAATCAAGTAATGTCTCTATTTAGCTATTTACTGTTGTTTTAGAAATAGCTTTACCAAATTCGTACTGTTACAGTCATATCAGGATGTTAAATATTCTCTTACTGTAGAACTTGTCATAGTTCCTTACCTTATTTAATTATTATTTTTTTAGTACTGTTTTATATTGTAACAACTTGTGGAAACATCAGTCATCAGTTGAGAAATGTTTCCTATGATTCATATTCTGCTTTGGTCTGACTTCATTTTGTCCAGATTAAAAAAAAAAAGTTCAGGCATTTCTAATGACAAAAGAAAGGAAAATTAATTGATTAAAACACATGTTGTATTTTAGGCACGATTCTGAATGAATAGTAGGACTTCAGGTGTGTGAATTCACATACTCGCTGTCAGCTGCTGCTTTCCCTGCGCTGATGTGGGTGGGCACTGACCAAGAGGCACATCTCTTGAGCTGAGCTTTCCCCTGCCATTGTTGTCTGTCTTTCCCCCGCCAACGCTTGGGAAGCAGGGAGGAAGAGCTGGCATGACTTGAATACAGAGGGCTTCTTCAAATGGATGTGACAGAGAATCTGCAGAGAAAACAAGCCTTCAACTTAGTTGACAGGTGATGATCTTTCCTTAACAGTTTAGTGTTATGGTTTGAAATTGTTTGTAATTTTTTTGGGAAAATCAATGATACGGGACAGAAACAACATTTGCGGTACTTTGATAGAAATGTCTGGCAAAATAATGACTGCTCAATCCTTTTAGAAGTAGCAGCAGAGCTAAAAGTTTGCTTGGACTTTGTATGTTTATGCTACATAGCTGTCATTGTGAAACCGTATCTTGCTTCTCCAAACTATGGAGAAGGTTAGTAAATTCAATATCCTTTTTTTGTTGTTGTTGTTGCTGCTTGCTTTTTCTTTCTTAAACTGCTACACATCTGGTCTTAAAGGTTGCTTACAGTTAGTAATGGTGTTGTTTATTTGCCTTAACTTGGCACAGTTTTAATTTACTTCTGCTCTATTTTGAAGAGCAAATGGATAGTAACTTGGTGACTTACTTCTAATGCAGTCGACAATTGTGGTTTCCATTTTCCCATATTATTACTGAGGATGAATGGGATGTGGTAGCACTAATTTAATTAGAGGTATAGGAACTCTTAGTTCTAATATTTACTATCAAGAGTATTCTTTCTTTACTCTCCCTTTGCATGCCACCCTCCCCCCTGCAGGCCTACATTCAAACAGACATTCCAGTGCTACATGAGAGAGACATATTTTATGTATGGTCTTGTATTTTGAGGAAATATTTCACTTCTACTGGAAATAATGACATTTGAATGAATAATAATATTAATATGGCTCAAAATGTCTTGTTTTTTTGTGAATCGCTTTTTTTGGGTATGACTAAAATTCAAGTTTAGATAAAGTAAGGGTTCCCTAAGGGTTTTTGATATTTCAATTTGAGTGTTAAATTTACAAAGAATGAAGGCAGTGGATCCCAAATGGGTCTGGTCTCCCTAGGGAGCCAGCAAGGGGAATAGTTGTGACAGTTCAATACCGTGCCATTGCAAGCACTAAGCCTTGGAATTTGTATGTGCATATTTTAGTAATTATCTGCTTATGCCTTTCAAAGAGGACTTTTTAGTGGTGTTATCAAGAATTATAATAAGGAAGTAAGTTCTCTTGCATTAAACTAAGATCTACTTGAAAATCCATTGAAATGCTTGAATGTTTTGATTTTTTAAGTTTTACAAATATTTACATTATCTAAGCAGTAGAGATTTTTCTGTGTGATGAGATTTTTTTGTTTTTCATAGAGTGGTCATTTAAGAGACAGATGATTCTGTAAGACCTTGAAAGGAAAAGGTTTCTTAATGCAGAATGTGCATCTGTACAATTTATATTCCAATTAATAGCCTGAATCATGGCAGACAACTGAGTTAAAAATCACTATGGTTTCATGCCAAAATCCATAACATAACATTCATTTTGCTCCACATAATATAATTTTATTTGGAGAACATATTTGACTAGATGAAGACATCAGAGTGTCTTGGATGAGAGTCTGGCAGTAATCCCATATATTTGCCATCATTATATTATACAGTTGTTACTGTGTCTAGGATTCGGAAAAAATCCCTTCCTTTGGAAGGCTTCCTTTGCCTTCCTGGTGCTTCCCTGGGGAGAATTTAATGGTTCTGGAAGGATATAAATGCTGTTAGATTAAAAAATGTATATACAAGTTGGGAACTGTTCAGGCATTTTCCTTAAGAATTCGATTCTTTCCCAGATTGAGAAACCCTAGGGCTTTGTACAATTGGAGCTGGGATATGTTGGTCATAGAGTATGTAGGGAAGTGAGGCAACTCTTACAAACCTTTATCTTAAATTGTTGCTGTACAGCACAGCAATAATCAAGGATTTTAATTTAAGACACTGACTCTTCCCTTTCCAGATTGTTAGAATATTTTCTTGTAGCCTCAAAGAAAGTAAGCATATATGTAATATGAAACATGGGAAGAAAAATTAATCATAAAAATGAGTAGTTTACATGATATTAAAAAGTAGTCATTTGAATTCCCTCTCTGTGCTGGTTTAAACAAGAGTTATGCCCCTAAATTGTCAAAGGATTTCTGAAAATCTAATCCAAACCGCATAAACTAACAGTATTTTATAAATCTTTCAATCTCTTTTAAAAAAAAAAAGAAAAAAAGCACCCAGGCTGATCAGTAGCCTAATGCATTTACCCTTGGGAATCTTAGAGTATCACTTTAAGTCATTAAGTAATGGGAAAAGAGCTTAATCTCTTACAGCTTGTCTACAAGTAAGGAAGATCAAAGACAGAGTGATCAGGTTTGCCAGCTTTGCTGCTCTTTTGAGACTAGGAAATTAAAACAGTTCCTCGTAAACTTAGATTTGTAGTCCTGTCCTGAACAAATATGTTCATAAATATATGGGAAGTTGAAGAAGAGAACAATTTGTCATACCTCGAGAGAAAACTATTACCTTCTTTAAGAACTAATATATATCAATTTACAAAAGGTCTGTCAGCTTGGTGAGATCAGCTCCAGGATAGCACCAGCTGGAATGTCTCGTCAGGAGTTGTTGTGCTTGAGCCGAAGACACAGTGTGCAGGCACACCGTACCACATGCTTCTGCGGCTCCAAGCGCACCTTGTACCTCTGGGCGCTCCAACTTTAGGCAGCACATTTGGAAATATCCCCTCTAGATGTGTAGTGGCTACCCAAGGAAACTTGTAACTCTTGTAATGCTCAGTGGAGATGAAAGCAGATCTTCTCATGGGATTCCCGGTTTCCCCAATTTTCTTTAGTGG
Organism: Stercorarius parasiticus; assembly: GCA_013396915.1. NCBI lineage: Eukaryota > Metazoa > Chordata > Aves > Charadriiformes > Stercorariidae > Stercorarius > Stercorarius parasiticus. The sequence continues at coordinate 8,100 of VWZL01002685.1, forward strand.
TAGTTGATCTGATGCCTGAAGCAAATTTCCTTGGTGAAATGTGAAATCAGGTCAGTCTGTTATTGGGTGGGATCCTCACTCAAATAGCCACTTGGTCATTTTTGTGTTTGCTAATATGTGTTTTACACTTTGCTTTTTCTTCCATTTTATCTACAACTCTTCTGCATCCAAATTTACTATTTATAATGCATTTTTATGCATGTTAGATACTTGGCTTAGTTTTCTTTGTTACCCCGGAAAACTGGTTCTGCCCAGCAAAAATAAAACAAATTAGCTTGTAGCTAGCTGATCAGTGGTGGAATTGCTGTTTATATCTAAATCGAGTGAAAACAAAGCTCCACACAAGTGGAGGCAAATTTAAACACAGCAAGCCTCAATCAGGAGCCCTTGGGAGCACCATACAAAGCCTGTGGCCTCTTACTAGCAGTGGCAATACTCAGTATTGGGGTTACCAGTACTGGGCAGTTATAGGGTTTTAGGGTTACATAGCGTAAAGTACTTCACATTTTTCTGTGCTACCTGTTATACAGACACAAAAGCCTACTTGGAGAAGTGCTAAAAGCAGTTGAATCTTGCAAGAGAGCTTCCATTGACACTTGTCACAATATCTGTGATTGCTGATGCCGTTATGTTGATACCTGAAAATCCTGTTGTGCGCCGTTTAGTGCGGGGATCTTACTAAATACACAGGTTTGACCCATGCTGGCTTTGGAGAATACAGTGCTAGCTCAGGTGTTACGGTATCACGTCTTGCTGTGCTGTGTACACGTAGATGAAAGGTAGGGAGAAGTATGTACTAGTGGAGAAGAGCCACCCAGGAATAAATCCTCAGTTTCTCAGGGGCGGGGGTGGTGACCATGCCTAGGAGCAAAGCATCCTTGTCCAGACCCCTGGGCTCTGACACAGAGCATCAAGAGAAAAATTGACTGCTGGCACAGCGTGGATGTTCACTAATAATCTGATCAAACCAAACCATTATGTGCGTCACTGTAGCTATCACCAGGTGGTGCTGGTGTACATAGCCTTTACGTTTTTAATCTGTGTCATTTCTGATTCTTGCGGAGGCTTGCTATAGTGGTGTTACCTTCAGGTGCTGTGTTATTTTTGGTGTAATAAAAAGTAGGAGGTGTTGCTGTGTGAAACGCAGGACAGTTTCCTTCAGAACCTGGAGCTGGCCTCTGTTTAAAATAGAGCCTCAACGCAGAGATGCTTCTTGAAGAGTAAGCATTGGGCAACAGTTCTTGAAAATCTCACAGATCTCCAGAGGGTATAATTCCCACAGGAATATATGTGAAACCGAGGAAAGTTGCACTTTAAATGTAATTATATTAATATTTATTGTGCTGTTTTCCACTGTGAAGCTGACTTGCAAAGCCCTGAAATGTTTTTGCTTGGAAAAGGGGTGGCAATGGCTTCAAAAAAAAGGGCAGTGTGGGGTGTTGTTGGAATTTTCAGTTGGGCCAAGGCCTCCTGCTTTCTGATTGTGGATGTCTGTGTGCTCATATACAAATATCATTAACAGAAGAGTGAGTGTAATTAATCTGTTAATGTAGAGGCTGTTTGTGAATCTGTATCTTTACTTGCAGACTTCAGAAATAGTTTCAAATGTTGCTGTTTTGGAAAACACTTAGTATTTATCATAATGGTTTCGTGATATTAGCTGTTTTAGTCACTAGCAAAAAGAAATATGTTGGAAAAAGGAGAGGATATTACAGAATTATTTTGTGTCTAAAAGTGTTTTGGTTTTTTTTCCTTAAACAAGAGAAAGGAGCGAGAATAATTTTACAATAAGCAAGAAAGAAATTTGTATACTTGGTTAAAAATCAAAGTTTTCATATCTATGTGTAATTGCATAGCTTTAGCAAAAAATGTATGAGGATTCAAAATATGTTTAATTTAAAAAAGAAATTTATTGAGATAAAACTTGTAATGATTAAAAATGTCCAAAGTATGTTTTTCACTGTAAATCTTTCACCTGTGAAATTTCATTTGATTGATAAATTACTCTGGGCAAGGAACCAAAAGGAAGTAGCCAACTGACAGCAATTTGATAAGAGAATGAGAACGTATTGTAGCCAAAAGGATGTCAGTGCAGTTTTTTTAATCCTTTGAATGACTAATAGACTCATTAGACTTCTCTTTTCAAATATGATATTTATAAGCAATTTTTGAAATGCTTGTTGAGTTTAAGCAATTTAATGAAAGCATCTAGGACTGATATTTTTCAAATAGCTAATAATACCTGTGCTGGCTGCAGCTACAGAGTTTTCTTTCATTAGTTTGTAACTTAGTAATTTAGTTAGAATTTCAAAACCATTACCACAAAGTTGTATATTTAACTTTGATTTAATTTAAATGATTGAGAGAAGCTAAGCAAAGGAAGAAGAGCTCCAAAAAGTGAGTCTGATGTATAAAAAAACTCTGAAACAAAGTACTTATTCCTAATACAATAGAGCACAAATTTGCATTAGATATGTCAAGGGTAATCAAGAATTTGAGACTGTGAGGAAAACTTACTAGTTTTACATGATAGCTAAGTAATTATTTTCTAGCTCTAAGAAGAGTATGAATAGTTAAAAATACCTTAAAGTCAGAGGAGAAGAAAACATAGGGTTAATTGATTAAAAAGCACAGAAAGGGAAAGAACCTAATAAAAACTTTTGATCATTTGCTGGTTATTTGGCGTATTTCAGTCAGGTATATTTTCTAGAACTGGATTTCTCAGATAATTTCCATCCATATGGGTAGGTCTTAAAGGACTCTTACTTTCCTCACTGTATTCTATTCTACTGGTGTTTCATGGGTGCTGAGATAAAGTGCTAATTATTACATTGCTTTTCCACACACATCCAGATACCCAAACACAGTATATGTATGAACACATGTAGACAGACTGTTTCTGTTCTCCCTCCTTCTCTCTCACATCTGCACTACAGACTAGGATTTGGATGTCAGATGTCCAGCTATCTTTGAATTGGACAGGTCTCTTCTCTAACTAGTTTTCAGCTAGTTAAGGTTACCGTGCTTTTCCTTGTGCTATTATGTCACTCTCCATGAAGAGTAACAATGATTTTCTGTATGTAAGTAGTGCTGGAACTAGCAACTTCTAATGTGAGTTGATGGTGTTTGACTGTGTTTCAAAACAAGGCATCACATTACTGGCAATAATGCAAAGATGTTATACTGTTCATTTAGCTGCAACAAAATCACAGCTCCTGGATTCTGTAAAAAAAAAAAAAAACCAAACAACAAAACAAACTGCTTTTTTTTTTAATGGTTGAAGTAGGCTTCGAAAGCACATTGAGGAAACCTATAGAAGATGCTTGTATCAACTTTTTCTGTCATATAATTTTATACATTCACTTAGTTAATCTAACAATTTATTAACTCTGAGGCCGTAAAACGCAAGTATTTCCAAAGCTTCCTTTAATTTTCAAAGCTTCCTTTAATGAAAACAATTCTTTTCTCTATGTAGGAAGATATTTTTTGTTGACACGATCCAGTTCAGTTAAAATGAAGAGAACATAAAATGTCAAATTTAATCTAATTCTGAAATATGGAACCACATTTAAGTTAGTATAGGAATATTGTTTTCATAAATCAATTGATTGAATAATATATATTGAGTTCTAGGCATAAAACTAAAAATATCCTAGAAAAAGCATGCACATTGAATTAACTCATAAATCTATGGTTCACGTCCCAAGGTCTATCATTATGCAGTTCAATGGCATCTGACTTAGACATGAATTAATACTTTGTTATTATTTTTGAGAATCGGGAGTTGAATTTAAAAAAAAAAAATCATTTTAATCCTAGTTGAAACAAAATTTTCCTGAGGGAGAACATTGTTCTCTCTCAGGAAGAAAAAAATATTCTTTAGCCTATATAAACTAATGTAGGAACTTTAAAAACGGACTATGCGCCGTTTATGAAACATAATTGTTTCAGGTCCTCTTAACAGCCATCTAAGGCACAGAGGGCCCAGGGTTATATCTCTGCTTTTGAATGGCATGGTGAATTTTAGAGTTTTGTCTCACGTTTCAGAAGAACTTTGTAACTAGTGGGATAAAGTCATCCTAACCTTGTATTTCATGTATAAGCTGTTCCACTTTGTGCTAAGTATACAAATATTACTGAGAAAGCATGAAGTTTTTTTTAATAGCCCAAGATTGCTAGAGTAAGAGGTAATCTGAGCTCCATCTTCTGCTACAGTGATGATTTGATGTTTATATCAAATAACATTTGTTATTTATATGAAACAGAACAGGATTTACAAATAATTGCCAAAATATTTTCTACTTTATAATGTTGTATACCAGGGTGCTCAGACAGATTGTGGAGTCTCCATCCTTAAAAATAACCCAAACCCCGCAGGACATGGCCCTGAACAACCAGGTCCACTCTCCAACCCAGTTTTCACAAAGTGGAGAGCCTGGCAGCTTTCTTTCCTCTGCCTCCTTCCCCTCAGCCTTGCTCAAGAGACTTATGTAGGCTTTAACACTTATGACTACTTACTGTATTACTGTATAACATATAAAAGGCATTCTGTAAAGAACTGTAAAGGCATTTCACTGTGTATGCATTCTTTTTATAGGGGAATACTCCATTTAAACATTCAGTTGAACAAAATTTAGGTAGTAATTAAAAGTGTTTAACCCACATAAAAAAATTTATGTGGGCTATACAATTAATTTTATTACAGAAATTGCATTTAACTTAAGAACTGATGACCTTATCTTAATGCACTAATGTATTTTTCATTAAAATGAAATATCCTGTTAGCCAGGCAATAACCAGCACGAAAGGAAGAGATGGAAAAGGTCTACAATATACCACGTACAACATCTGTCTTAAAGAAAAAAAAAATAGCCAGTAATGCAGCACTTTTCAATTTATTACTGTGTCAGATCGGAAAGTTTAAACTGTAATTAAATGGATGGGAACTACTAATACACTGTCATTTTACAACTTGGATGGCTTCTGCTGCTGAGCTGTCCTACCTCCTTCAGTAAATTACAGCTGTTGCTTGGTCTTTTATGCAGGCTTTTACACACGGGATGTATTAATCATCAAGGAAGATTATTGAATGCATTTCCAGACATAGGAATAGCCAATATTTCTTCTGTCAAATCCACCTTCCACCTGTTTGCTACAATGCTATGTGTATTTTTAGGGGTTTTTTTGTATTTACATTGTATGTTGATAACAACAAACGTCTTGCAGATGAAGTTATCTAAATGACTTAAGATGTCACTCTGTTGAAAAGTGAATATTTGAATAATACTGGTTTTGCTATCATGAGATGGTTTCTGAAGTACAGCAAATATAAATATTGTGATATCAGTGTTTGTTTTTAGGAGTAAACAATATTTTTAGTAACATTATACTATAACTAGTAGGGGAATTTCTTTATATGTAGCAAGTGAGTAATGTTCATGGGATTGCATATAGAATCTTAATCAAGGCTGTGTAATAGTAGGTAGCGTACCAGCATAGGCTAACGGGGTTAAGACTATATTTCCTTTTATCTCAGAGAAATCAGATTGTTAAACTGTTTTTGATAGGAGGTAGAAGTACTTAACTTTTTTGTTGTGTGGGGTTTTTTTGTTTTTTTTTTGTTTGTTTGTTTAAATCATATTTTAGATGACAAGTTCTGGAAAACAGGTCAGGTTGGGTATGGCATGTTGTTTAAGAAAAAATTTCCTAAAGCTTGTTCTTTCCTTGTCATTGTGGAGAAACATTATTTTGGATCTGCTTGTGATTCTTATTAATATTAACACATTGATGGATCTAATCCTCTCCCCCTCCAAAAAAACGCACCAGACCTAAACAAAAAAAAATAATCATGAAACCCAAAAAACCCAAAACAATTAAACAAAACAATCCTAAGAATGAAAAAAAGCCCAAAACCCAAACCACTAAGCAAACCCGAAAATATTAAGAACAGAAGTTCAAATCATGAAAACTTTCTCTGGTTTTGAGTGAAGAGACCACTTATTCCCTTTGGAGGAATGAGAAAATCTCCATTGACTAATTTTAGGTGTCTGTTATAGACGTGGCCTCAATAGATGAAGTTCCCAAGGACAGTGATGTGCAACAAGAATAGTCTTCTCCTTACTTTGTAGATAGTTTGGTAGGCTTTATAGTTTCTTATGCTTAGCTGCTAACAGTGTTCATTCTTTAAGTGGGAAGAGGTAGAGCTTCTGTAAATGTATTTTCTGTTTGAATTGGATCAAATAATGTGGTTGTAGAGAACTGAAAAAAAATCGTGCTGCTTCTGTTCAGAAGTAGTGAAAATACACTGTGCTTCTGTAGCTGTTCAAAAGTATGAACCACAGAAGACTATTCTGGGTAAATGCCTGCTGGGCTGATCTTGGTGCAGTAGTTAAATTCTTTGAACAAAAAAGTTAATGTAACTTTCAGATAAGGTTTCTTGGATCTTGGTGGAATTTATTTCATTTTAACTAGAGGCTTGGGGTTTTTTTGTGGGGCAGCGTGTGTGCATGCTCATTTACTTGTTTTACTTTAGTTGATGAGTGTTGTCAGGATGGTAGAAAGAGTGAAGTGAGATAGATAACCATTCAGTGTGAGTTTGATTTTTGAGGCAGGAGGGACGTTTCTGGAGATCATCTAGTCCAACCTCCTGCTCAGAGCAGGTTGCTCAGAGCTGTGTCCAGTTGGGTTTTGGGTATCTCCAGGGATGGAGACACCACAACCTCTTTGGCAATGTTTAACTGACCATCTTCGCAGAAGAAAAGTGCTTTCTTATGTTGAGGTGGAATTTCATGTATTTCACTTAATGCTCATTGCCTCTCATTGTCCTGTCACTGGGCACCACTGACAAGAGCCTGCTTCCCTCCTGTTTATTCCCCCATCAGCTATTTATACATGCGAATCAGATCTCCTGAGCCTTCTTTGCTCCAGGCTGAACAGTCCCAGCTCTCTTAGTCTCTCCTCATATGACAGATGCTCCAGTCCCTTAATCATCTTTCTGGCCTTTCCTGGGACTTGCTCCCTGTCTCGTAGTGGGGAGCCCAGAACTGGACCCAGCACTCCCAGGTATGTCTCACCAGTGCTGAGCAGAGGGGAAGGATCACCCATCTCAACCTGCTGGCTACCCTTTGCCTAATGCTGCTCAGGAGGCTGTCATTCTTTGCTCCAAGAGTGCATTGCTTGAGTTAGTTTCCAACTTGGTGTCTGCTAAGACCCCTAGGACCTGCTCTTCAGCTGTTCAGTCCCCAGCCTGTACAGGTGCATGGGGTTTGCATTTCCTATTGTTGAAGTTCATACAGTTCCTGTCAGCCCATTTCTCCACCCTGTTGAGGTCCTTCTCAATGGCATAACCCTCTGGTGCATCAGCCACTCCCCCTAGTTTTGCGTTGTCTGCAAAAATGTTATGCTTTGTGTGTAAAGGTTAAACTTCTGTCTCTATTGCAGAAACAGTGAATACAGACAACCTTGAGGCTGAGACTGCTGAGTGCTGATCAGGTCTTGGTTTTTCACTAGACATTTTGCCCTAAAAATGGCTAAGGTCTTGTGGTCAGATACCCTGCCTTTCTTTGGTGATTATTTGTTGATATCCTATGGATGACGGTAATAAAATTAAATTAATTTTATTAGGTCAGCTGTGTGGCATAGATGATGATCCATTGCTCACACTAATGCTTCTAAATCAGATTTTTTTACTTTGATATTTATTATTATTAGTGTTATTTTATATAGGTCTTACTTCAAAATTACTTTTTAAGGTAATTACAACATATATGCATATCAAGTGGGATATACTTCCAATTTCTGCAAGAAATCACAACATTGCAGTAGTTGAAATCCTACTGTTGTTAAGGAATTGATTGATTCCCGTCAAGGAGCTTGTTTTTTCTCAGGTGGGAGGGGGTACTTGAACATACATGAACTTACGGCTTTTGTTAATTTTGCACCATGCAATAAACTCAACCAGGCTTCAGGGAGCTAGATACGCCCAGTAAATACAACATAGCTATTGGTATTAAAGTTTTAAGCATTGTTATTTTTACCTTTTTGTGAGTGAGAAAATGAAACGGCAGTTGTAAACTATTTTTATCTATTTCTATGTTTGGTTTTCCCTTTAACAGTACTGCTGAGGATCTGAAACTTATTTTACTATATGCTCTCTCCCTGCTTGCGACATGCTTGTTTCAGTGGTGTTCCTGGAGTACAGAAAGATCACTTGAAAGGGTTAATCAAGGCATGCAAAATGTCTTACTCGTGAATGGGTACCTCAGGCAGGACCACGAATTCAAGCAGAGCCTGAAGTTAGCTTCTTGTCTCTTATGGATATGATGCTGAAGATGCTTCAGCTGCGAAAGACTTGTCTAGCGGGAAGGAGTCTGTTCAGATGCCTACTATGAGACTGTGTGTGAAAGGGATTTACTGGCTGAGATGGCAGGTGACAAAGGAGAGTAACGGGTAAAAGCCTTGGTGGTAAAGTAAGATTTTTGTATGGTGGTGAGTAGGGTTTGCCGAGGCTCTGAGGTGTTGCAGAGGGATGCGTTATTTCTGGATGTGGTCCCTGAGGCACATTACTACCTTGGTGGGCTTGAAGTTTAACAGCCTCAGCATCCACCACATAGCAGATACCTTAGCAAGCAGCATTTGGTACTTGAGACAGGGCTGAGCTTATGATGACAGGGAATCTGCATAAGCCTTCAATGCATCATTCCCGAGAGGGAGAGAGGAACTGAGGCAATCTAATTTTCTCCTCTTTGGTGCATCTTGAGTTTATCTTTTGGCTTCTCACTGAGATCTGATAAACTGCAGTTTGTTGAATTTCAGACTGAGCTTCTTAGAAATATGGCCAATCTTAGCAGTCAGATAGCCTGGCAGCAGAGCAAATGCCTGATTTAGAGCAACCAGGTGTTTCTGGGGATCCTGGCCTGGGACAGACTTAGACTAGTTAGGTGACAGATATCCACACAGAGAAGATAAAGTTGTTATGGGAGATGAAAATAGTTTGTTATCTACTTTGTGAAAACCTGAGGGGAAGAGAACAAAAAGTGTGTACTGCATGTTAATTAAGACTGATGATATTAACAGAATATTAGTGATAATAGGATAAAAGAAGAGTTCACCTGAAATGTTAATGTGAAGCAAGACTTGATCAAAGTTACTAAATATAAATTCTGTATTTGATTAATCACTTCTTGTTGTATATTTTTGGATTAATTTTAGCAACTTTACTACCTCTGAAAAAGTAATTGTGATTGGGCATCAGTGAGTGACAGTAGTACCTGGAAGGCAGATGATGCAACAGAAAGATTATGCAGGAATGGCTGCTCTTGTTTATTTTGTTTTACCATAAAGAAACAATAATTTAAATTAAAGCTGTTGTGGTCAGACTAGGCAATGTTGGTTGCTAGACTGTAACTATAGAGGGAGCCTGTACTCCATTTAGGGAAACATGCCCTGTTGTGCACTGAATTGATAAGAAATATGTGTATTTCTACTGGCATGACAACCTGAACCCCCTGGGTGACATCCAAACTTATGTAATTGCAAGACCTAGATGACATTAATCATTCAACTGCAAATTGAGTTTCAAGCTAAAGAAGTATTTGTCTTTCTTTCAGCAAATACGCCATTCTTGAATACATAATCACTTCAAATGTTTGCTGGGCTTTGGGAGAAAAGGTGAGCACAATGTAGAAGAAAAAACCCCCACCTGCCCAGTGCAATGTGTTTTGTTTTAGTGAATAACAATTTTTTTTCTGATTTTAAAAATAATTTTATTTTTCCTTTGAGACTGCTCAACTCCTTTAATGCTTTTCATGTTTATGCACTCAGAAATCCCACAATAGATCTTTATGTAGGTAAGAGGCCCTAATTTTTAATATTTTGCTTGAATTTAAGCGTTGAAGAAAGACCATAGGGGTAATACCCAAGAGGCTGTATGCAGTACGAAAGTAGAACTTCAACTATGTGCTGTTTGGATTACACTTAAAGATGTTTCTTTAAAAAAATAAGCAACAGCCTTCTTGGCCAACTGCCTGCCTGCCTCAGTCTGGGGTCATATAACTGGAGGTAAGAGAAGCAGGAGCATATGATGGAGAGGATGTAAAAGCTGTAAATAGATGCTTATCTTGGGGGATTCAGCACTCTGTTAGAGAGAGGTATTGAGAAAAGGATGCTTTGATTTTGAATATTTCCTTAATAACATTGTGGTCGAGCGGTAACTGGGATGCAAAACTGTTCTGATAGTGGTGCAAGTTTGCCTGTGAGACTCTGCGAGACAGCAAGCTCTTCCACTTGAGATGGCTTACTTTTTTAATCTTACAGATTGTGTGTCAACATTCATTATGTTTTCTGAGCTCTGCAGGTAAATTTGGAACTTTGAAGATAAAGTTTCCACTAGTGTCAGAATAATTGAGAACAATTTTGGGAGGGAAACTGTTTAGACTTTAAGGTTTCAAGCAGCCTCTCCCTTGTGACACCATTTCCTGAAGCAACAAGGTACTGGCTATTTTCATAATTTTTCTATAATCTCTGTTTCTTGGATAGAAATTATGATATTCCTATTTGCTTCAAAGATGCCAAGAGTCATGAGTAATAAACTAGTAGAGACCTAAATGTCAGTGATGCTTGTACAGTAGCAGTTCTGAGCTTGTGCATGGTTCTGTGGACTTCATTGTGAATCTGTTCAAACTGCAGTAATGTGCAGAAACTATGAGATTATATCTTTCCAACTGGCAACACTAATTAAATCCCTTAACTTTAGTTTTTCCATTAAGTGGTATATTTCATTATGTATACCAAATTGATTTTTAGATTGTAGTTTTGGACGGGCATCGGTATAATTTGGTTATAGGAACTTATCAGAGACGAAAACAAGGCATGCCATTTTATTATCTTTCCAGCGAACTATCTGTCATAATGGCCATCCTTTATTTTCAGCTTTCTGAAATGGTTGGTGTTATGAAAAGTACAACAGCCTGCTTTTGTTTTGAAGCTTGTTCTGCCCTTTTTTTTTTTTTAACATCATATAGGTTGCATATGTTGCAATCCTGTTCAAGATTCCCACAATCTTCTGTCTTTATTTAAAAATTATTTTCTAGTTTGAATTCCATAATGTTGCATAAATCTCTGACAAACAGCAGTTTAGTGAGTGTGAGGTCTGTTTGCTTTACATATAGATCTGGACTGACAGTGAAGTTTCATGAAACATTGTAGGATTCTGCAAAACTTGTGAGTAAACATCTTTTGTAGGGTTGCTAGATTTGGAGATAAGTCTTGTTGGCAGATACAGCTGAAGAGCAAGCCGTTTAGTCAGATGGAAAGTGTAGTAACTAATGTAATATTTTAGTCCCTTGGTAAAACATCATTAGCCCCTTGCTAGTCCCTAATTAAAATTTTATCTGGTAGGTGTAGAGATCACAGAAGGGTGTAGAAAAAGCTGCATCACCATTGTAAGAGGAATGCTCTGTGGGAAAGGTGTTTTGAGCATAGACATTTGGAAGACAGTAGAGGACGTACTCTGAAACATGTTAATTTAAATGTACAGTTTCTGTTGAAAAGAGTGGGACTGAAATCAGCATGCCTATTCAACATACAAAAACTTAAATTACAGGTGTTATGTGCTGATTCAGGTCCATACATTAAAATAATTTGGGGGAGGAACTGATTCTCTTTCAATGTTCTTTTCAAAAGGGATCCCAACTTCTTGACACTGCTGTAGCTCAAATGGTAATTAAAAGAAGTCTTGAAGTAGGAAAGAGATAAAACGTGCAATGCATTTTTGTTCTCTTGCTGATATACATGTAAATCTCACTTACATTTCTCCAAGTTACTGAGTAAAATCTCTCACTAGTAAGGCAGAGGACGAATGTGCTATCTTGCAACTTCTTGTCAGGCCATGGTGACCTTACAAAAGACTTATTAGATAAAACCCTAAAATCTACATGTGCTATAATGTTGTATGACTTAATTTAGTAAAAATCATTTCATGCTTAAAGAGAATCAAGCGTAACAGTTTTCGATATAGAGTAACAAATGTCAGTTAAGTAGGGCTGCATCACTTTGTCATGCAAGTTCTTAACAGGATTCTTGCTGGAGAAGAACAGGTTTTCACTGCCTTTTTTTCCATCAAAAATAAATCTAATATTCATAATGGATTAAATGCTAGTCAATTAGAGGGATCCACTTAGGCACGTTGATATCTTCTTACTGCCATTCACTTTGTGAGCTGCCATTCTAAGTACGAAAAGAGAAGAAAGAAACCTTTTGTTGAAGGCTATTCTTTACAGTTCATGCTGCAGTGGGGGTGAGGAGCATGGCAAATTGAGATCTAAAATCTCCCTGAAGGTGAAATTACTAAAATATCAATGCATTAGTCAACCCTTTTGTGAGATTTCGAACAGTCTAAGGAGTAGAAAGGTCTTTCTAGAGAGAAAGCAATGAAATATCTATTTTGTGTGTGCCACTTTACTGGCTCTTTGTTTAGCTGGAATAAATCTGTATGAAATGGCATCATTTAAGGTACTACATAATCTGTGGGAGTTGATGATGAATTTTTAATTTGAGAAAGACTGGCTTTTTACAAAATAAGCCTCATGATCTAAGATGTAATGACTACAAATTGCTGTTTTAAATGCCAAGGCTGTGGCTTCATTATTTTTTGCGCATTAAATAATGATTTTAATAAAAGTCTAGAGTTCATGTTCTCTTCTGAAAGCTATTACCTCTCAGCTACTGGCATATACCTCTTTGTCTAGAGGGCAAAGTGAACAACATCTCATATTTTTCTTAGGCACTATATGAAAGCATTAATTTCCTTCTGATGCTTTGACGGAACTCCAGTGCTGTGGGGCAAGTTAATGCAAAATGATCACATTTTCACTCATAATCAATATAGCTATATGACAGTAGGCATTTATTTTTCATTTCAGCATTCGGTAAAGCTGAATGATGTGTGGATTTTCTGCAAAAGGATTCTTTTGAAAAGCAGGGATGGAAATAGCATTTTTAGCAGGAGGCTGGGTCACTTGGTTATTACTGCAGTTGCCTCCCAGCAAAGAAAGATCTCAATGTGTTTTACTACACACACCCCTTTTCCTTTGTCACTTACCTGTTGCATTTGAATAAATCGGATACTTGCCATTTTACAAACAACTAGCTATTGATTTCTCATTGAGTTTTTGGTGGAATTATTATTTCTATTTCAGTTGCTCTGTCTGATCTTTGGCTTCTTACATCAGGGTGATAGAAGCAAAAGCTGCTGAAGACCAACATAGGCCTTGCTCATTATTGAGAGGAGAATGATGGAAGGAAAGAAAAATGTACTTTTAAGACAGAAATTAAAGCATCTGTTTGTGTGATTCTAAAGTTTTAAGTGTCCAGATGTAGAAGTTTGAATATTTGCATCCTAATATAGAGAGTAGTTTATATATTAGAGAGGAAACTTGTATTAGAAACCTGTTATAATAATTTCTGCTGTTCCACATACAAGAAATAATTATGGTCAATATTTGCATTGCCAAGTGCTGCACTTCTGATGAAAAGAAACTAACTTTTGTTTACTGTTAGTTTGAATACTGCTCCGAAGTTTTGTGGAGGCACCAAAAAAACATCCCAAACCCATATTCCAACCAGTAGAATGTTGTCACGTGAGGTATTTTGAAACAACATCCCAGGCACAGGACACTAGAGATAAAAACTATTTTGAAAGAGAGTTGTATTGGGTTTGCGTGGCAAGGTTTTGGTAGAGGGTGGGGTACAGATGTGGCTTCTGTGAGAAGCTGCTAGAAGCTTCCCCTGTGTTCAGTAGAGCCAAGGTGGTAGCCCTTTTGTGATAATATATTTAAGAAGGAAGCTGGGGGGGACGGGACAGAATGGACATGGAACTTATGTAACATCAGCTGGAGAGAGGAGTGAGAATATGTGAAAGAAACAACTCTGCAGACACCAAGGTCAGTGAAGAAGGAGGGGCAGGAGGTGCTCCAGACACTGGAGCTGAGATTCCCCTGCAGCCTGTGATGGAGACCATGGTGAGGCAGGCTGTCTCCCTGCAGTCCATGGGGGTTAACAGTGGAGCAGATATCCACCTGCAGCCAATGGAGGACCTCATGCTGGAGCAGGTGGAAGCCTGAAGGAGGCTGTGACCCTGTGGGAAACCCATGCTGGAGCAGACTCCTGTCAGCACCAGTAGAGAGATGAGCCCATGCTGGAGCAGGCTTGCTGTCAGGACTTGTGACCCCATGGGGGACCCATGCTGGGGCAGTCTTTTTCTGAAGGACTGCGTCCCATGGCAAGGACCCATGCTGGAACAGTTCATGCAGAGCTGCAGCCTGTGGGAAGGACTCATGTTGGAGAAGTTTGTGGAGGACTGTCTCCTGTGGGAGGGACACCACACTTGAGCAGGGGAAGAGTATGAGGAGTCCTTCCCCTGAAGAGGAAGGTGCAGCAAAGTAAACATGTGATGAACTGACCACAACCCCCATTCCCCGTACCCCTGTGCCACTGGGGGAGAGGAGGTAGAGAATTCAGGAGTGAAGGTGAGCCTGTGAAGAAGGGAGGGATGGGGGGAAGGTGTTTTAAGATTTGGGGTTTATTTCTCATTATCCTACTCTGATTTGATTGGTAAGAAATTAAACTAATTTTCCCAAGTTGAGTCTGTTTTGCCTGTGATGGTAATTGGTGAGTGATCTCTCTCTGTCCTTATCTTGACCTATGAGCCCTTTGTTGTATTTTCTCTCCCTTGTCCAGCTGAAGAGGGGAGTGAGAAAGTGGCTTTGGTGGGCACCCAGCGTCCAGCCAAGGTCAACCCACCACAAAAGTTTAGTATTATGTTTGAAAGATACAAAGAAAGTAAAAAATCTCAATATTTCCTGTGCCTCAGCCCCAGTTACTAACATCATATGTAGTAGATTGTTCTTATTACCGAGTGGCTGAGATTCAGAATATGTTAACATAGGACATTTTAATCCCTCAGGAGAACTAATAGAGAAAGCATCTCGTCAAGGATATAAATTATTAGCTCTTTGAGGGGATAGAAATAATTTTCAGTAATAGAGTAAGTTAAACTGAAAATGTTTAAAATTTCTTTTATATACTTAAAATTAGAGGCAGTCAGTTATAAAACTTCTGCTCCTATATTGGTTGGAAGATCCTCCTACAGATAACTTAATATGAATGGGAGGCTCATCTCCTGAAGTTCTACTATCAAATACATAATAGGAGGCATATGAACAGAAAATTTAAGTTTAAAATTGAAAAGGTGCTTGATTTATAAAACTGATATTATTTTTCCATTGATTGCCAGGGATGTATAACTTCAGTCCCACCCTTAACTGAACTGCACTGATATGACAACTGGCCACCAAGAAAAACAGTGAAGTGATTGTGATTTTAGCGTCTTTTTGACAGCAGTGATACTTATTAAAGCCTCATTTTAGGTCAGCCAGAGTAGTCACTTTTTTTTTCAGTAGTACGATGATAAAGTGTCAAATTATTTCAGTAGAAGATAATTTTTTTGTTTGATTATTTCTCTAAAGAGTTATAAATGGAAAATATTGACCTAAATCTAAGAAGTCAAATAACAGCATGTATCAGAAAACATGCAATTATAATCCTCTGATGAGAATATTGTGAAATACATTATGGAGGATTAGCTTTAATTTAAAAGTTCTATTTCTGGCGAGAAACTGACAGTGCAAAAATTCTCAGAATTCTTGTTTCTCACAACATTGGTGTATAAGATAATCCTAAATTACAGTATTATGCAAAGATATATGGGGGCAGGGAGCTGAGTGATGAGGAAAAAACAACTTTGTTCAGCTTTAGCATTCTGTGAAAACTAGCCCACCACTAGCTCACATGAAAAAGCAGGTATTGAGAAGCCCCTCTTTGACTTGGTATATGTAATTGGGACCTTGAACTTCACTTGCAGCTGGATCGATACCTATTGCTGCAAGCTGCCTGTGAGGTTGCTTCTCCCTCCACTACTTGGAGTTCTGAGCAGATTTTATGGATTGTCCCAAATACACCACAGCTGATTAGTCTTGAAACAACATGCGTAATATTTTTGCCTTGTAAAAGTGCCTTAAGACTAGGCAAACCGAGACGGATTTGGCAGGCACCGAGATGTGCACTGCTTTACCAATAGACTGCCAGATGCTTTTGCATGAAGTGGTGTTTGTAAATTCTGCTCCTTATTCAGAACACTTCCATCTGCCAAAACAGTATGACCATCCTGTTGTCTGGACTGTGTGTCAGCCAGCTGTGTCCTCTTCTGGCCTCTCTTTCGGACAGAATAACGAAGCAGCTTCTTTTGCAGCCAGAGAAAAAGAGGTCTTAAAAACTCATTCTTGTCAGAATATTGATGGTTTTCTAGCCTATGTCATGATGTGCTCTTCATTTGTTTGCTTTATTTAACTAGTAAAGAAGTGATGTGACACGCTTTTCAGCCTTATGAGATATGACAGATTAGGCACCCTCACATTTAAAAATAAATAAATACATTTTAAAAGTCTTGACAGCAAGATGTGGAAATTTTTTTTTTTTTTTGTTCTGCAGTATTTGGAGGTCTAGCACTCTTATCAAATGCAGATGACCGCTGATTTGTCATCCTGAAGACATAATTATTCGTTGGGTGCCATCTGCAATTATGGCTAAACCTTTCAACGACTGTCAGACACATCTAACTCTTGCTAGCTACGTTTTGAAGAATATGAAATCACTTAGTTGCTAAAGATTGCTTTCCGTGTTTTCAATTACATTAACATTGTTAGTAGTTTCTTAAATTAAGAAGCCAAAAAGATTCCTTAGCCAGAAAGGAAGGAGCTGAAACATTACACACTGAATTTTCTTGTAATTTGACTTTTTTGTTTCTGCAAATAACACGCAGAAACCCTCCAGTCCCATGTTCTCCAGAATCCAACACATAACAAAGAAAGTTCTTCATTTTTTTTCTAGAACCTATAAGTTGTATGTATCGAAACAGCAAAGTAATTATCACAAACTACTCTAAGTGAGAAAAGGCTGGTTGTGAAAATTGTGGAAGGAGAGCTGAGAGGCTGATATCAAAAGCATGTTTTGAGCAATCATATACAGAATGAGCAGATTCAAGGTGCCTAAGGTACACGAAAGTAATGTTATCCATGGGAAATCAGTGGGAAACCATCCTTGTTCTGTGAGCTGGGTGTTGCCTTTGGGTTTTGAAGATCTGTACCACCATTGAAAGATATATTTTTCTTGCTGGTCAGTTTTACTTTTGTTCCACAGAACTCTAAACTGTCTAACAGCCAGCGGTGGAGGGAAGCCACTGTTATCTGTCTAGGATTAGGAGAGGGAAAAGGCTTTTGGTCAATTATGATTCAGTTACAGTTCCTCTAAACATACTTTCCAGCACAAGTAAACAGGTGCATTAAATACTGCCAGCATTTGTTTCACATTCATACTGTGAAGAAGCTGCAGTTATATTTCTGGTCCAACTGCACTGCACTCCTAAACTTTCTACATAGGTGGAAAATAAAATCACATCTGAGTCTGCTGGCCAATCTTTGTGGAATAATTATATATAGATAAATGAAGATACACAGTATAGATGAATTTTGTGTGTCCCTCCACTTCTGTGTACGGGGTGTCTTTGTACATACTCCTATTCTGCGTGCCTGGATGGGCAGCCCCCTCAAGCTGGACAGAGGGCAGAACAGTAAGAGCCTTACACTCATGGCATGTTTTTTGGTATTATTATTCGTCAGTGGCTTAAGATACTGCTAATCCATACCTGCACTGACCTGAGGAGCAGAACTTTCCAGCACCACTGTGACTCCTTTTATTTATGTGTCTATGCTATTAGCCTTGGTTTGTTATGGTACGCAATATATTCCACCTTATAGATGGGTAAATTTGGCAGCTGTCTGTGGTAGCAGACTGCTGAGGATAGGGAAAAAAATGCCTGGTCAGGAAAGAGCCTGGCCTAAGCCAGGGCCTGCTGTCAGCTATATCTCCTGTCCTTCATGTGGTTGTTGAAAAACTGGAGCATTCTCTCCAGTACTGTGCAAGGTCCTCTGCTAGCGGAGTTATTTTGGTTTCCGCTCTAGGTGATGCCATGGTTTAACATGGTTTATAGTGGTGATGACCAAGGCACGCTTTGTCTATTCTGAATTAGGTAACTTTAACATTTATTTCATTTTCCTCTGGAAAAATGGTTGTCTTTATTTTTAGCCCTGTATGGCCTCTGTTGGGGCCATGTCTTTTATTTGTGGGTACCTTCAAGTTCAGAGACCTATCTAGCTGCTCTGAGTGGACGCTAGAAAAATAATTTAATTACAACAGTGGTTTAGTCCATTTTCCGCTAGATATCAATGTGCTTTGGTAGAAAAGATGTAGGAGCTAGTTAGGGACTCATTCTGGTTCTGCTCTGAAACACTGAGTAACTTTGAGGCACTCTGAGACGAAGTTTCTTTTAATATTAAATGGTGATAAAATTTATTTCACTTACAAAATGTCAGTTGGAACTGATTCAAATTTATTATTAACATGAATGTTGTTACTGTAAGAACTCTTGCGTTATTGAAGATACAATAGCTGACAGGATTGCACTGATGTAATGAAGAAGCCTGTGAAAGCAGATGAAACTGTAACATCGTGAACATGTAGAAAAGCCTTAAGCATCCCCTTGATTCTGATACTCTTGTCCCCTACAGCACCATTCATTAATGAACTTCGCCTTAAAACCCATTGTGCTCTTCCTATTTCTGAATTTTATTTCTTTTTCATGCATGTTTGCACACTGGTCATGATTTGGAACAGCTTTCTGGGATTTACATGAGCTTTTGCCTTTTGGAGAGCTTACAGAGGTCCTCCTTTGTTCTCCTCCCTCTTTCTCTCTCCAGATCTCTCCTTCTTATTTCCAGTAGTGAAGCCACCCTTCCCCTCCCATTCCTCTTCCAGTTCCTTTGGACTAGTAACACCTTTGTGCCTGGGACTCATATCCTATCTGTACCCTTGAATTGTGGACATTTCCTTACAGCCGTAAATCATGCTTTAAAAGTTTTATCCACCACTACCCACAGATCACTCTGTGTTCGGCAGTGTATTATTACTGAATATATAAATAAGGGAATAAATCATTGGTTTCTGACTTGCAAAGAATATGCCACAGCATATGAAAATATATCAATTTTTAATTCATTTCTGAAGGTGACCCAGAAGCAAATGATCATGATGCAAGTAAAGCAGAAATACGCATATAATACAGTCTCTGATGAAGAATTATATTTTAAGAGCATCTGCAGGATTT
Source organism: Stercorarius parasiticus (assembly GCA_013396915.1). Taxonomy (NCBI): domain Eukaryota; kingdom Metazoa; phylum Chordata; class Aves; order Charadriiformes; family Stercorariidae; genus Stercorarius; species Stercorarius parasiticus. Next base: position 27,376 of record VWZL01002685.1, read on the forward strand.
ATGATTTCATATTTATAATTTGCATATGTTCTATATTTGCTTTGAATTTAATATGCAGTAATTTCATAGTCATGTAAATAAATTCAGTGGGTACTGCTGCCATCTTCTGGTCAATATATAAATTTAACACAGATGTCAAAAATTAAATCTGATGTTTAAGTGAGATTTTCAAGGTCTTCATTGCTAAAGCTGAACTTAAAATTCCCAAACACTTCAGCTTTTCAGTATAGGACCCTAGATATTGGACAGATTGGCATTTATGGTCAGATTCATTTGAATTTAACATGAAAGGCTGACATTTCTTAATTATTTTTTTTTTAATTTGACAAACTTCAGTAGAAATATTAAGGCACATTACCCGTAAATATATGTACTTCTAGATTTTGAAATTAGATTTTTTTTTTATTGTCCTTTGCAGTTGCAAAAATGAAGGCCATCTGCTGCCTGGTGGGACCTTTCCCAAGCGTGTTTAGCCATTTCTTTCTTTTTCCTTCTTCCACAATGTATGGGCTTATTCCGTTTATTTCCTTCTACCAACATTTGTGCTTAAAAAAGTCAGCAGGGTAAGATCTATTTAGTCACTGAGGTATAGTTTGAGTATGAGCTAGTGAAGCTTCCTTGTTAATCTGTCCATGTTCATTGTAATAAAGTGACTTTCAGGTTTATAGTGAATTCCACCACTCTATATGGATGTCACAAAAAGCTATTTCTTATCTGTGGACTTTTAAGTGTGCCTAAAACATGTTGAATCTCAGAAAACTTGTGTGAAACAGGTATGTTTGTGTTGTTCGCCTCAAAGCCTATAGTAGTACAATGTCACGCAAAACTAAGACATCCTTCACCCTCTTTCTCCTTGTTTTTTTTTAATAGGTTTACTTCATTTTGAATACAGAATGTGAAAACACCTCATAAAATAATTGTTACAGTTCTTATGCTAATTTCATTTACACATGGCCTGCTTTAAGCTGTGCTCTAAGCTGGTGGATGTGTTCAGGGTCTCAGAACTAGCACTGCTGTCAGTCTTTAATTTCTTGTTCTTGTGAACTTTAACAAGTTCATTTTTTAACATTTATTGTTGCAATGGTATTTAATGTCTTCCTTTGCAACATAGGCTGACTGACTTTTAATGTTAAGTGGTTTATTGACTCTTGCATGAAACGAGAGGAGAAGCTTTGAAATTTTGCTTTTGTAGTATTGCTTTTAAATTCATCAGAGTCACTGTGCTATATTTTGGTGGCAAGTTTATGTAAAACATTAAAATCTGTCTGGTCACTCTGAAATGCCTAAAAGAGAGTCTGTGCACAGGGAGAAGTGACCAAAGGAAATGCAAACTCCGTTGTAATGTTTATTTACTTTTGTAGGAGCACACAATTTTACCAATTTTTATGATTATATCTCATACAAAAGCTAAAGTGGGCAGACAGCTTCTAACTTAACTATTTTATCTTTTTAAGTTTAGCAATATGACTGGAAAAATAGTTGATATTATAAATAATAGGAAAAAAAGAGTAAACTTATCCAAAGAAGGGACAAGAAAAAAGAAAGAGCAAGACGGTAAAAAAATCTATTAGATGTTGTGAATTTGATTAAATGCAGAACTGAACTTAATCTTGTTGGTGGCTTCTGTGTTTTGGCTTCAACATAAAATTGTTGCCATACGCATCATTTTTTTAAAGCTCGTCCAATTTTGAGTAGTAGGAGCAACATAAAAAGTTACATAAATGTAGATGGAAAATACAGCTTTCTTTTCCAGTTACAAGATTCTGGAGGTGCTGTAGGGGTTGTGTTCAAGCTGTCCATTTCTCCCTTTTTTGTGATGCCAGGCATATGAAAAAAAAAATCCCACAGAGATTTCCCCTTTTCAGAATAACTTGCTCATACAGGTGGTGTGCAGAATTGCAAGTACTCAGTCCCACTCTGAGCAACCCTTCAGAGTCAGGATTGCCTCACTACAGATTAAGAGAGAATATTTATGTATGTCTTCAGGCAAAAAGTAACAACGTGTGTGTAAATATTTCCTATCTGTCTCTCTGAACAAGCCAGATTTCTTGTTTAGCAGTCATCTGGAATGTTTTGGGTGGACCCAATAAGCTGCTATCAACAGCACTTTTTCTACTGGTTTCCAAAGAAATTAATCCATTTAGGTATTGAGCCTCCTAGTAGCAAAAATTATCTTCTTTTGGCGAGATTGTGCGGTGCCAGCTATGACACTTTGGATACCGCCAAACTCTGGTGTTCACTTGAAATTTGTGGAAAAAGTTCAGTTTCAGGTTGAGGGAACGCAACCATTGACCAGTTACAAATTATTTGCAGCATGATTCTTTCTTGCTATTATTAAATTGCATTGAAGTGTGGCTTTAATTGTACCCTTTGGAGGGGAGATGTTGGCAAACCGCTTCCTTGGGTGAACCAGGAAGAAAAAAAGATTGTAATTAAACTCATCAGACCCAACAAAAATCTTTATTGAAAATTAGCATGTTTGTTTATTAAAGCTCATGAAGCACGGTCCTGAAACTACTCCTTCAATAAGAAAGAGGAGTGGACAAATAGTCTTTGAAAATAATGTGGGAAGACTGATTTAAGAAGAGAAGTTGAGTGTGAAGCTCTGAAGTCAAAAGAGGTACTGATGGGGGGGGTGATGATTTGCAGTCACACTTCCTCAAGTAGTCAGGGAGATGCAAGGGATGCCAATAGGGCTGCCCCAGTGCACACTCACTCATGAAGAGGTCCCATCTGGAAAACAGCCCTTTGTGGTTGAATTTGTTGAGGATAATGACATACAACTTCGTTTCAGATTTGACGTTAACCTCACTGAACAACTATGCATGGTTTCCATGAGGACAGGAGAGGATTTGAGGAATAATTGAAAGGAGGTTATGTAATAAGAGTTTTCCATAAACAGAGCTGTATTTCTCCAGAAGAGTCAAGACACACTAGTATGTTGCTTATAGATGGCTTTTATTATGAAAGTATTGCTGTAAACATCTAAGTGAATAATATGAAGAATTAATATTGTCTGATTTAATTAGGCTGTAGACTTTCTGAATCAGTACCAACCTGACTAGCTGAGCTTAGTCATGTGAGTTTACTGTGTCTGGATGCAGCTTCTTTCCCACGGAGCCGATATTTTAATCGCTTAAAGACATGAAAGATTTCACTGAGTTTTTGTGAGGATGAAGATGATGGCATTAAGGCCAAATATGAAAAAAAAAAAACTATTAAGAAATTAATTTATGTCTAAATTCTGTAGTCTCATGTAGTTTTTAATCATACTTCACTCTCTTCCATCATCTCGTTTTGTTGGCTGTTGTACTGCCAAATGCAGCTTTGGTTAGTTTTTTCCGCAGAGGTCGATTGTATTTCTTTGCTTGTAAGGTAGTTTATTCTTGCGTATAATGTGCTGCATGAAGCTCTCTACATCATTGCCATTCACATGCTTTTAGGAGAGCGTGTCTGCTGCACTGTCCTCACGTAGGTGGTGCATGAAGTACAGGTGTTGCCCTCTGAGAAGAGGTGCTATGGCAGGACACCTGCAATGGGGCATCCTGCCCAGGCCAGCGTATATGGAACAGGATGCAGAAACAAATAATTTGTCTACGACAAATTTAGCTACAGAAGCAGTATATCTGTATCACTGTGAGGCTATGCCAGAGCCAAGTGGCCTTGGTTTTGGGCCCTGGGATAGTATTGCTATGCCATGCTGCTACTGTCCTGCATAGCTGTACCAGTCTGCTCCAAATTGGATGAGCAATCTCTGCACCCCAAAATCTCCTTTTTGCCTTATGGTATTGATAAAATGAATTACTGACCCCAATTGACTGATTATATATAGTGCATAATATACGTAACAACTTTCAAATTTAATGTTGTAGTAACAGAAGTCCTTTTAATTATTTCCTTTAGATAAATAATTTAATTACACACATCTAAATATGTGTTCTTAGCTCTAGTGGGTATCTTAAAGAATATGCTTTCTGAGACAAAACCCACTTTTCTCTAAAGAGCTACTATTGCACTGAAATGTTCAGCAGGTGAAGGAATAATTATTTATTCAAATGTACAGCTAAGACTTCTGTTGCCCAAATCCCCCAAACAATCTGTAGTTGAGGAGCTAATTGTGTTTACATTCTACAAACAGATCAGATCTGTAACAAACAAAATTATTAAAAAGCTTAGAGGTAATTGGGTAAAGTTTAATTTCATTGCACCAGAGGAGAATCCTATAAACTTAAAGGAATTTCATATATTCGTGACAAGTATGACTTTAACCCAAGGTTTTTAATGCTTTTTTCAGTAACACTTGAAGACATCTTGTATGATTGGAGTCTTGCATTTGCACACCCTGTGGTGGTATGCATAATTGACTAATGATGTCTGTAATTTGCCTGTGTGATTAATTCATTTGAAGCTATAAATATTCTATATTAAATTATGCAGAAAGTCAGCAAGTTTTTAACCAATTTATTGAAATTAAAAAAATAATTTCTGTTTCTCTTTTTTGTTCACTACACAAACCAAGAATTAAAAAAAATCAAATAGTATTTTGATGTAAAAAAAAGTTCTAGAAATTTTAAATAGTATAGGTACAGAGTTTTCCTGTAATATGAATGAAAGAAGTTTGCTTTTATTCCTGATTTTTAAAAATTTATTCTATTAATATTTTTACAAAATCATCCCATTAGCTTATGTTGAAGTCTGTTGTGGACCCAACAGAGAACAAGAGTCTTGTGGAATTTGTTTTGGGTTCTGTATGAAACAAGCAAGATATAATTTGTCTTTGCTTTTACTCTAACATGAAACTGAGTATTTACTCTTTCTCAGAATGAAAAAAATCTGAAAAATATTAATGAAATGCTCAGAATGTTATTTCATGAAACAAAATTTTTCATTGTTTATTTAGTGGACTGATGCATTTTACCTTTGTCCGCTTTCACTTGAGCTTACCTAAGCAACTTACTAACATACAGAGGCTAAAGTTTAGTTGGATGACTTGATTTTACATGTGTTCAGTGATTATAGGACACCTTGGTGTCTGATCTAGCAAAACCTATGTATANGGGTTTATACATCTCTCCTTATTCTTTAAACAAATAAACAATTCAGAAGACAAATCCTGTTGTGACAACTTTGATGAGATACAGAGATTCAAGAACTAGCATCAGGAAGAAAAAGGTGGCCTGATTAAATCTTAAGAAATATTTTCCTGTCCTTCCTCTCTGCGTGCTCAGTCACACAGTGTACCACCCTTGACATGAGTTAAGACAGGGCCATTGATACTTGTGTTGGTTTTCTCCAGGAAATTTGAGGTTATCTTGCTACTACAGCCCAAAGGGAGCAATTTCTTAGTAGTTCGTATCATAAGCATCGTTTCCATGCACAGTTATATGCAGAACATGGTCAGGACTCAAGATCGTGCTCTCATGTGTTTCAGTTCCTCTTAAATAACTTTTTGAAGACCTGCATGGTGTCATAGGAATGAGTTTTCAATAGGAATGAGACTTCACACTTAAGAATATGGCCTTATATTTTTTTAGCTTTTTTAGCTAGAACCATATTTTAATACTTCGTATCTTTTGGTTTGAATCTCCTGAAGGACAAAAGGGAATGAAAGCAGTACTGAAGCTGGGAATACAGACGTTTAGAGTGGCAATTCCCAGGTACCATATGTGTCTGTGTGATGAGAAAAGGTCTCCTTGCTCATGGCCTTGAAAATGTTGCAGTGACCAATCCATAAAGATGCTGGTATTGACTGACAACAGGCTGAACAGCTGGAGGACTAAGGAACAGTCTTCAGATGAGGCTGGCAACAAAATCAGGAATAAGCAGATAAGATATTTCTAATACCTGAAATGCAAAGAAGTCAAGAGCAACAATATAGGCATGAGTTCCCTCTTCCTTGTAGCTTGTAGCTTGCTTGTAGCTTCCAGGTTACAAATAAAACAAAAAGTGGTGTTGAAGACATCTTTGGACTAAATGAAACCATTCTGAGGGGAAGGCAGTAGGGAAGAGAGGAAATGAGTGTTGCTAGAATTGCTACGGAGCTATGCAGGAATTACCTGTATATGGCTCGATATTGAAAGATAATTCAGCTGTGGGAGATTTCTGTCCGTATACTTAAGTAAGATGCTATATTTGAAAGTGCAATTTATAGAAGGATTAGCTAATCTGCAAAAATACGAACTGGAAAAATTATACTGTGAACTATTTCAAAGCTCGTGATATTTGCCATAAAGCTTTCAGGTTAAGCCTATGTCCTACCTAATGTGTTAAATGAATGGCACTATTAGGAGCTGCAACTGTATGACATTAGAAAAATTACAGAGCTAATTGGCACTGCTTTTACAGACCTTAATATTGCTACTTTAAGTTCTCATTGTTCGCCTAACAGTTACATTACAAGTCTCCTGATGAATAGCTTTTTGTACAGAAATGTCAGATTCTGCTTTGACAATTCATTTAATTTAATGGGTGTGTAATTCAGATAGGTTAACTCCAGAATGAAAGGGTCATCCTGAGAGTGTCTGCATCAGAAAACACAGTAATTCCTTGCGTCTTTGACAAAATGAGTCAGAAGATTGTTCATCTCTATGTTTGCTTAATTAGGAAAAACATGCAAACTGTAGGATCCAGATCCATACGTATTGTCCATTACATATAGGAATAACTTATTTAAGACAGAGGTAGCCATGCTTGCACAGTATATTAAAAAGTGAATTGAAAGTAAAGTAGTTAGTCTTAAAAAGAGTGCGTTTCCAAAAAATTGGAAATCCTAATTTAAATCTTGTTTTAATAGAGCAGATGTTTGTCTAACTAGCGTATAATTTATGTTGTATTCTTAATACAGAATAGCTCAAAAAATGGTCATGAAACTAAATCAGAAAATTAATCTGTTGTGCATTGAATGACAATACCATAGTGTGATCCCATCATAAACTAAAGCAGGAAAAATACTCTTAATGTCAAATCAACCTATTATGGAAAATGTAATTATAATTATTGGGTTTTTTTAATGACAGAGTAGTAATTTGTAAACTAACTACAGTAACTTTACTCTCCTTCCAAAAATGTAACTTTTAACAGATGTTTAACATGCACTGCTGTATCCTATCAACATTTTGTTGGGAAATGGCTGGGAAGATGTTGATGCTGTGAGGACTGTACCTCTCATCAAAAAAGGTGAAAACAGAATGTGGACCAGCCCCCCTGCAGAGCTCCCAAGTGCTTGCAGTAGAAAGCATCCCCTCTTGCCATGCTCATGATCCTCCTGACTGCAGAAATGATATTGTCAGAACAACAGGTTTAGCTTATTTTCCTCATTTAGTCTGCAGTGATGGAGCACAGGGCTGCCACATGTATCCCCAGACGGCCCTGATTACAGGGACATTTGCACACCTTATTATGTTTCTTCCTGTTTCTTCACTCTCCTTTTTATCACCTTTGTATTTCCCTGTCGTTGCCTGAGTCTTTCCCCAGATAACCTATCCATAATTATTTTTCCCCCATTGATGCCAGTTTTACTAAATCCATACACAAATTTGATATTTCTGCCACAATTACCTAGGTTATCTTGGCCTTATGGTATCACTGAAATGGTAACCTAGTTCTGTTGGCCATGCAGGACAACCTCCTAATGTTCCCCTCTTCAGCTGTCTGTGTAGTTTCACTGTTTCTCATGTAAGAACCTCATAACAATTTGCAAAGGCCAGGAACCCCTCTTGTTGCTCTCTGTAGCTTTTGTCAGCTTCTCACGTTGTGAGCTGTCATGTCCATGAATTTTCTTATGCCATGTCCAGCAATTTCTCACGCCCTGTCTAATAGGCAAGGTCTCATTAGCAGCCTAGTCATCTGCGTGCAGCCCTAACAGGATGTCTTGGCCTGCGTGAGAATACCTACTGTGCAATATGTTTGCTTTGATAACATCATAAGGGATCAACTTAGCTTTTATTTCTTATAAGTTCACTTTGATTTTGGGAATACCTAGTATTCCCCTAGGTGAGGGTATGATTGATTATTATATGTAAAATTTATATGTATATTCTAGAATATTCTAGAAAGAGCTTAAGAGAAGCCAGAGCAGTTAGTTTGTGTGGTCAAAGTTCTGTGTGTGCAACGGGACCAAATCCTGCAGCTGAAGCCAGTGTCCTCTGTGGCAGCGATGCCTGTGTTTTGTAGCTATTTTCTGTGCCTTCCTCTCTGGGGTGCAATTCAGACTTGAGCTTTGGCTCCCTCCCAGCCTGGCTCCATGCAATAGAGAGGTTCAATGAAGAGGGAGAGGACCAAATATCCAAAGGGTGAATTCTTCTTAGGCAAGAAGAAAGAAAACCCCAAAATGTCAGTAGTACAGATCACAGATTTTGTTCTTGAAAGGCGACAAGCTCAGTAGCAGTGGAATCTGACTGGAGTTTTAGGCAGCTCACTATTTTTTATTTCATGTCCAGTGCTAGGAGATGTAGTGCTAGGTTTATGTTAGATTCAAATTTTCAGAGTTCTTTGACTTTGGGAACTAGATATCATCTGTCAAGACCTAGAAGCTGAAATTCTTGAGAAATTCTCTGTGGGAAATGAATGCCGCAGAAAATTCTGTTTCAATGCAGGAGCTTCAGTAGACCTGACCATACTGACACGTGGTCATCTCGCAGTAAAACCATGTAATGATGTTGTGCCATTTCAAAATGTATTCCTCCCGCTGTTGTCTTCCTGACTGGGATGTTGTTCCTATTCCTATTTATTTCACTATTGCATGTTACTTTATTTAGAGGGGTCTCTAGAGTCCTATTTTGAGGCGTTGAACACTCACATCTGCTTCGAAAGTTTACTCCAAAGGAAAAATGAAATTACAGTTAATAAAGAAATATTTAAAAGTTAAAATCTCATGCATGTGTAGATTTTTGAACTTGAATGCAAGGAGTAGTGTATGATTATTATTAATTTCAGAATAAAGCTGAAGGACTGTTTATATATGTATGCACCTTATATATAATTATAAGGTAACAATTAGACTAGGCTCACGTATTTTGCATCTCAGGAGCAATGAACTTAAATGATAGACTAACACTTCTGGTGTCTTTTAGGTGTGTGCATTCATAGGAATAAAAAATACATTTTTAGGTTACAGGAGATTTTGGGAACATATGAGTTGGATGGAATTTAAATTTTAGTTAATGATCTGCAATTTCTGCACTGTCTTCAAGAGATCTCTTATGAAGCCTGAAATGGAACATTGTTTCTGAGAAGTGCTATCAGTTCGTAGTTCAGTAGGATTACGGAATCAGGTCATCATTAAAACTTATCATACATCATTAACAATAGTTTTTGGTAATAATGTGTCTTCAGAGGTACCAAAAAGTTCAGTGAACTCATCTTGCTTTTGCTAACTTCTTCATTTCATAAGGGAAAAAAAAATTGGATGATGTTTTATTTTTTAAGTGGTGGTTCTTTCTGTCGTGATTGGACTGTATGAATATACATACACATATATATATGTGTGTATATATATAAATACAACTTTAAGAGTATGTCTGCTAGAAATAGTAATGAGGAAAATTAACAGGAAAATGTGCAAAACTATGTCAATGTGCAGGCAAAGCATAGGAAAATTTTCTAAGACTAAGCAGATTAGAAAATGCTACTATTTTTTTTTTTTAAAGTGCAGAAAAATTTCCTCAGGCTCATGCAGAGAGGTTATGGTACTGTAATTTTTGCTATTACCTTCTATATGGTTGTGTTAAGATACTTTTACTAAATACTTCAAAAAAGTTGGTATATCAGCACAATTTTTAAAGCATATTTTCCTTGTCACTAAAAAAAATGAACACAACCAACTAACCAAAAAACCACAACAACCCCCCCCACCCCCCACCCCATGCTTATGGGGAAAAAATATGCAGATTCTGTAGATTAATATTAGTTGTTAGAGTTACTGTCAATAAAGATAGTAGAATGAGTTTTCATTCTCCAGAGCAATTTCTGTTACGCTAAAAACTAGAAATTCTGAGTGGCTTAATTTTATAAGGATGCTGGCTGTGTTGCTGTTAAAAACAAGTCATCCATGATGACAGCTTACCAGTTCAAACATCTGTATGAAACAAAGATACTGAAACCTAAATCTGAATGTCATTAGAATTTCTTTGCAATAAATTCTGTTCAAATACAAACAAGCACCTACTTTCATGATGGTCACTTATGCTTTGTCTTTGTTAAAGCTTTTGTAAAAAAACCCCACTTGTTTATTTGAGTACAAAAAGATGAGTGAGTTCTTGATTCTTCTATGGAATCCATGAGGCTAACTCCATTTATTTATGGAAAAATAAAATAGCATACATATTTTAGAACTTTGGAGCTAAGCTCTTATTTTGTTGATATGGCACAGTGCAATACTATATATATGAATATGGTTAATTTCTTGAGAATCTAATTCAGATTTTAAGTGGTGCACATTGGGAGAATTGACTTTTTTTCTATTTATGATATCTCTTAGAAAATAAACATGGATCTAAAGAAGCAAAATGAAAAATTCAAGGAAATGCATGCAGGAGAAGGACATCTTTATTTAATCTGAGGAAAAAGGTGACAACAGTTAAGGACGAGAGAGAAAGGTAACAGTTTAAGAAAATAACCTTAATGGTCTAAGTCCTTCTAATGGCTCATATACTAAAGTCAGAGAATTGAGAATTAATCCAAACTAAATGTGTCAAAACATGGAAATACAGGAATCTAACTTTACCCTTTACTAATGCTGTACAGTAGTCACACAGCTTGGTGTCTCTGATCTTAGATTAGACTGATTTAAGAAAAATACAACACACTTTTTAAAAGATATCCCTCATTATCTCTCTTTTTATTATGTGCATTTTCCTCATGAAATGGCTTTTTGACACTGCAGAACTTCAAATAGTTAATAACTAGCATTACTAAAATATAAGGCATAGAAAAGTCTGTCATACAGTTAATATTGTGCAAACTATAATTACAAGATTTTAACACTGATTGTACTTATTTGAACATAGGCAAGAAATAGGTAATAAAACTGTTTTCTAATTGTGGTATAACGAGTTTCTGGATAGTCGATATTATTTCCACTGGGATAACAAAAATTTAAAAAGTGAGAATGAGAGAAAGAAATGGGATACAAAAAACCTACTCTAGCTTGGAGCTAGTTGAACCATTGAAATGAAAGAAAATAGAATTTGAGAGTACTTTGTATTTAAAAAAAAAATAATTGTCAGGTCGTCTTTAGTTAGGGTAGTTCTTGTTGTACAGGTTGGGTATATTTAGCTATTTGTTTGGGGGATTTGTTAATATTTTGCAAGAAAAGTTATGTAAGATAGCAGATTTCCTTTTATTTTGAATATACGTAAATACAGAGAGACTTTCTTCTTCTCTTGTGTTTGGCTACGTTGGTGAATTGTGCTATAGTTAAACCTCAGACGGACCCTTCCTACTTGACTGTTGTTCCAGCTTTCATGCAGTTTGTGTGCTAAGCCCATAACTATCCCTGTGATTAGTCTCCAAAAACTTGTTACAGTCTTCTGTGCTCTACAAAGACCCCTCTGCTGACATAAGTCAGTAATAATTACTCAGCATTGTTACTGAAGGGCTAAGCTCGCACGGGCTCACAGTTGGTTTTTCTTTACAAAGGTTCGACATGTAGAATGGAAATAGATCTTCTGCCTCAGCATAGTTTTTATATTTTCTTTTATTTGTTTTAAGATGGGTTTTTCAGTTTTAGCCAAAATGTGAAGGGACGTAAAGGATACATACACTCATGTGTGTTTCTTCACAAACTCTGAAATTTGCTGGTAGTACTTCTCTGAACTCTGGGATAGAAATCATAGAATCATAGAATCTTCATGGTTGGAAAGTACCTTTGAGATCATCGAGTCCAACCATACACACAGAAAAAAAACAACAAAAAAAACCCCAACCAAACAAAAAACCCCCCTACAATCTCTGTCACTGGAGCATGCCCTGAAGTGCCAAATCTACACGTTTCTTAAATACCTCTGGGGATGGTGACTCAACCACCTCCCTGGGCAGGCTGTTCATCTTTATTTTGCCTCTTCTGTATGATATGCAGTGAAGGCAGTGACTGTTGTAGCCTATGATACTCTTCAGTTCCTTGGTCTGAATCCACATTGGTTTTTGTATCCATCCAGTGCCTGGACCCTGAAGTGTGGTAGCTGAAATTCTGATCAAGGGAATATTTTTCATTGTAGAGTTAGCAAACCATCCCCTACTCAACTCAACCTCTAGCGCTCAAACAAATATTTTTTCTTTAAAATGACATTTTGTACTTTTATCCCTCCCCACCACGAAATCAGTATTACTCACTAAGAAAAACCATTTAGTTCTACACACATTTTTCTACGAGATTTTACAAACATATTCCATCACTTTCTTTATTTTCTCTCCTTTCCTAAAGATGAAAAGATATTTTTTTCACCAGCTTAACTAGGAATAGTTTTTCTTTAAAAATAAATATGTATTTTTAAAACAGAAAAGTAAATGCCTTTTTCTTTTAGTGTATGTCCATAACCAGCTCTTTACATTTCAAAATGGTTTGTCAACATATCACTGCCATGCTTGTCACAGCCTCTCTAAAGCTGTTAGAGTGAGTCAGAGAGTGATTTTTCTGCCAGAGGAGCCTGGCAGTGATTACAAGCCTAGCGATACTTCTGCTGTGCAGAAAATTATTATTGATGGTGGTAAGGATAAGCCTGATGAGGGAAAAGATGTTGGGATGAGCAATGATAGAGGGAGATGGGGGGTTTAAGTTTTGTTATCACTGAGCTGACCCTGGTTGTGTCCAGTAAAAAATAAATACCTTTTTATAGGACACCTGGTACTAGAATCAACAGTCTTAATTCTATTGTAGTTTTTCCCCTACTATTTTCAATTATTTTTCTGAACAGCCTATTAATTCTATTAGAGTGTGTTGACAAGATGGTATAAAAAGAGAAACATCAAACTTCTTGTGTATGAACAGGGAGTTTCCCAAAGACCATGAATGAGAGTCTTAATATAATGAGACAGTAAATACTTAAGATTAAAAATGCCTAATATTTTTTCCACATGCATGTAATCTACGGATAGTTTTCTTTTGTACTGAATGTAGTCTAATTCTCATTTTTTAATTTCCTTTCAGTTACAAAGAATTCTTGGTTTCTCCTCTACGGTTGCCTGTAGTGCGACCTTCTTGAGTGCTAGCCTCGTATTGATCTCTGTTTTCAGTAAAGTAGGCTCCAAAAATTTCCATAGATTGGATCTGTTCCACACATAGGAGTATGGGTATGTCTAGTAGGAAATCAAAACCAACGATCTTTGTGAGGTTGAAGCGTGTTGCTTCAAAGTATGTACTTGAAAGTAGCCATCGGTATGCTCTTAAATATTGGTAATAGCATTCACTCAGTGGATCATGGTTCCTGAAATTATTGGTGAGAGCTGTAGGAGCTTTCAGTTTTGTTGAGACATCAGTGTTTTTCACTCATGTGTAACATAAAAACCTTGATCATGCTGCATATAGAAGCACCAGATTCAGTCCTATTGTTTTGCCTTGATTTTGTGCCAGCCCTCCATGGACTATTTGGAATGAATTAAGTAAAATACGGAGGGAACTTAACTGGGTACTATTTAATTGTATTTATCTGGGACATCTGTATCTTTTAATGTCAGGCTTTGAAGACAGCTAAAATGTGGGAAAAAATTCTTAGGGTTTTTTTTGTGGTTTGGTTTTTTTTTTTTTTAAAAAGAGGAGGAGCAGGAAGGAAAAATAAGTGCTTTTTTTTTTTTTTAAAAAGTTTTCAAAATGGGGTTTGCTCTCAGCGTGCAAGCACCAAGGCTGTGTCTTCATTAGCAAACTAAACAGGGTTAAAGTCTGAGCACTGGCATGTTATTTGCTTATTTTGTTCAATTGTTAGGATGATCCATGGCATGATTTTAGTCCAGGTCTAGTTACTAGTTATGCTTTTCCAGAGACTGCTTGAGTGCACGTTGGGGGATAGCACAGCCTGGGGCCACTCCTGGGGGCGGCGTGGCTGGTGGTCCTGTGTCTGGGGGGCTGTGGGGAGAGGAGAGGGTCAGGGACCTTAGCACAGTGGATGTGAGCTGTGCTGCACGGGGCTGGTTAACCTTGGGGCTGGAGGGCAGAGATGAGCCTCTTGTATATATTAGCATGGGTGTAACACAAATGCTTTTAGCTTTGATCCTGTGATGAAGAGTTGCCCTTTGGGATGCTGTGCGGTAACCCCATCTGTAGACCTTCAGCTGAAGTCACAGAAGAAGTCAGAAGCAGCTCACTTTTTTTAGGTTTTCAAAATAATTTTTCATGCGTAGTAGTCTTTTTAGTGCTGGCAGTAGAGGAAGCTTGCTGTGTTTGGACACATAATAAATATGACATGTGAATTCATTTGTAACTTCTCTCTGTAGGGAGATTTTTGTGTTGCAGGCAATGTCCACAATGTCTGTGGGGAGATGACCTCAATGCTTTTTAATTTTTTTTAATTTTTTTTTTTGTAGCTGTTTGTTCCTCCATTCCCAGCAAAATTTCAACCAATACTGAAAGCAAGACATTTTCAGTGAGAGGAACTTGGAATGTGAAAAAATAAAAGATATGCTAATAGTAACCTCTTTGACCATCTACTTACACTTACCTACATGCTATCTGAAAATCTATTGAGCTGTGTCACTAGTATCAGATTAGGAGGTCATATGCCGATGTAAGGTTAGCTGCCTTGTTAGAGCACCACACAAGAAGTGTTTGTGATTACCTGGTTCTAGCAGGCTATTAACCTCCAATTCTATTAATCCTAAAAGTGCTCCTTAAAGTTAGTCAGGCTAGATTTGATATATCCAGTATTGCCAAAGCAGCTGAAGGTTTTGCACCTGAAAATTCTTCCTTTTTTATTTAAAAGAAAACAAAAAAAACAAAAAATAACAACAAGAAACCTGAAGCAAAAGCATAGCTGAGGTGCGGCAATGTTGGGGTGCATTATGTCACATCTCTGTGTGATGGGCTTCTCCCATCCCATGTCACCTGCAGCTGCCTGTGCTAGCTCAGGATGTGACCCATCACCCCACAAATAGCAGAAGCAAGAATAAATGCTGACCTTTAATGCTACCTTGTGCTCCTTTCACTCTATCCTGTCTTTTGACCTAGAATAAACCATTTCAGTTCACCAAGCAGGCAGAAAGGTAACCTAAACTAATGTTTTTGTGTTAGCTGTTTGGCTTAGCAAATTGAAAGAGCTCATCACAGAAGATGACAAGTGTCAAGAAGGGACAAAAAGGCAGGACTGCAGCAGCAACTATGAGCCTGCCTGCAGCTACCAAGAAATCGCAGCCTGGAAAAATGCAGTAATGCCTTCTTCTCCCTGTCTATTAGCAAATCTGAGTCTTCACACTGGATGTTAAAACTTTTTTATTTATTTGTGGTACATTTCTCAGTCCCATCTCCAATGTATGGACACCGGAAAAGTCTCCCCCCACCCTCCACTGCATAAAAATGAGAATTTCAGTGACCCGGATCCTGATCTTGCAAAGCATTTGTCAGTCAGTCTCCGACTTGCTAGGGAAGGACAATACATATTTAGTGATATATAGGTATATATGTACTTACTAGACCATGCTTTCTTGAAAGCATCATCTGTGGATGAGAGACTGAGATGCTTTTTAAATAAGGCTGTTCTGCATCTCTCAGACAGTAAGTGATCTATAAACAACAAGAATGATGTGAAACAAATAAAGCACTACTTAGGATTGCATCCATTGGAGATAATAGATAAATCTTTGCTCTCAGCCCCATGACATTATTTCAGTTCCATAGTAAACACATTTTCAATTTCAAAATGAACTTCAGGGGTATCTCTAGCAGATACAGTCTCTTAGACAGATACAATGTCTTATGAAAAGGTGATTTGCAAACTTGTTCTTCCAGGAGGAGGGGGAGAACATTTATAAAGATATGAAAAACAAATATTTATTAAAAGTCTATTTTAATCCCTTTTAGTATGTCGATGCCATCATTGCATTTCTGAATAGTTAAGCGCCATAAATAAGCAGTCATCTAGCTCAGTGACACAGCCATTGCTTTTCTGTTGATAACATTTGTGCATGTGTGTTTAGGGGAGGGGGTGGGTACCATATGTCCTCTAGGAGGAAAGTTATTGAAAAACCCACTTGTGAAAATTGTTGAGTAACTTAATCCATTTGTTGATTAACAGTCACTAATCAAGTATATACTATGCATGTTTCTTTAATATCACATACAAATCTGACAAGATATCTTGTGAGCAAGTGTTCATAAAAGTTTATTTTCTGTGATAAATATGGTCTTAGAAGAAGTTCAACTGTGTATTTCATGCAGCAGTTGACCTTGCTCCAGGTTTAGCAAAATATATTTGCGTAGGAAAAGTGGCAGAGGTCTTCAATTTAGGTAGTTCTTACCTTTCCCCATTGGTACTGATAGAACTTTGCATTAGAAACTCACAAAGAAAGTTCAAATATATTTACAGTTGTGTTTCTTTTTATCAGGTACAGAAATTCATAGTAGAGTATACTATGTCATAGTATAATATAACAGAGGAAGAATACTCGATTTTTGAGAGTAACAGAAATGAAACTCAGATCTGATTAGCTTTGACTTCATTAGGCTTAATCTGATACTAAGGAAATTCTCATATATATGCTAATGTATATTAAAAAGTCATTAGCTTTAAAATTCCTCTATCTTGTCTTTTTGTCAACATGACCTGTTACGAAAATAGATGTTTATCTGAGGAACATTCACAGAAAAAGAACTTTCTTAATTGCTGGTTCATATAAAAGGTCTGCAGGTGGAAGACATCTTAAAACTTGTCTTCCTTTGCCCTTGCAAATTTTTAGTAGGAAGCTGGTCCAAAGGATGGAGACTATGACACCAGCTACGCTGACAGGGACAGCTCAGGACCCTGGCTCCAATTATATCTTCCCAACCTGTTAGCAGAGCTGGCTGTGCGCCTGCACCTCTCCGGTTGCAGTGCAGATTTTTGAGTTTTAAGTTGCTCATGAAAGGGATTTGGAGATGACTCCTGGTTTTGCACCCATGTAGGCAAGGTGTGCGAAGTGTACTGTTCCACCAGCTTATGCTGTGGGGGCAGCAACCTCTTGCAGAAGGGTGGGGGAGAAAAAAAAAAAAAAAGGCAGCTGTAGGCGATAATGTCTTTCACTAGCACAGCTAAATTTGCAAGGTGTCGTTCAGCACCCTCACTGCCAAAGTACACCATGCATTTCATCACTCTGCTGTGGAACAGCAGATCCCTTTTTGTACAACCAACAGGCTCCACAGATGCAGTGAAACAGCAAATGTGGTCTTGGGGTTCATTTGCACTCATAATTTCATACTTCTAATAAGAAGAAATAGCCTTGTTGCTGCTCTGTGAAGTATTATTTACACTGTATTTCTCAATCGTAGGAAATCAATTCTAACTTGAGTTGAAGAATACATTGCTTATTTTTGCTATAGTTTTCACAGTACAAGAGGAAAAAAGTAAATTGTGCAGAAGATGAAATCTGATTTTGATGGCTTTTAGATTGCCTTGTTTCAGGAAGAACAATTGCTTGTTCACATTTAAGTGCTTGGTGGCTGAGGGTGCTGAGAGATGCAGACATCCAAAAAGGTGATATTATGGGGGAACTTTAAGAGTAATTTTTATATTGGGAAATCAATAATATTTATCAGGTCCTTACAAAAAAACATAGTAAACTATGTACTCCGAAATTATATGATAGGCTTTACTCAAATCTAAGTTGAAATTAACTAAATTGAAATCTTTTCATTGACCAAAAAGATCTTTGTATTTCAGTCTTTCTGAGTATAACAATAATTTTGAAGGTAATCCTTTCAAACTTGACAGATTGAGGCAGAGTGGTGCATGCTGCTCCATCATACATGTTGTTTCAGCTTCAGTGAAGGAAAAATCAGTTGTCATTTGAAATATAAGGTGACTCCCTCCTGACTGATCCTCAGGGTGGTTTGGTGCAAGTTTCCTTCCTGTTAAAAAGCCAATCATGAAAGACAGAAATTTATTTTTTTATGAACTTTGAGGAATTTTAGGAATTTCACTAGGGGGAAGGTAAACTCAATTTTAAACTTGGGGAAATTTAAGTTGCATTATGTTTGCAACCCATTTAGCCTTTGGAAATGGTCCAAGCAAATAAAAAAAGATTATTCCTGAAGTTTCTAAATGTTTTAGCTTCATTTTTACAATTTCTATTTAGCGTTTTCCCTACATCTTAAATTATACTTCCAAATGTAGTCTTATAAAATGAATAATCCTTTTAAATAACATATATTCAGTGGTGGTTTTGTCTTCAGGAATTCACAACCCTTTTTTTTTCTAGTACAAATATTTTCAGTTCTAAATTTCATTCTTAATTCTGTGCAGACTCGAAAGTTAAAATGGAACCAGGTGAATATACCTTACTTGGTTTTTTTGTCTGCTACCTGACACTGTTTTTATTTGCATATCAAATGGGGAATAACTCTTTAGGCAAATGTGCCACAGAAATGGGTCTTTGGTTGTTATGGTTCTAAAAACTATGCATTAGGAAACAGTAGAAACGCTACTCTTTTTTTTGGTGGCTGTTTAGACAGGTGGATCACATGTATGACAGGCAACTGTTGTGCTCTTCTGGACTTGGTGAGGCCTCTGGTCAAATACCATATTTTTTGTAATACGGCTGGAAAAAAACACCATCTCCACCAGCAAAAAAAAAAAAACAAACCCACCAACAAAAAAACAAACCCAAAGAAAACAGTAATAATAATAAATAAACCTTAGTACTGCTGTTTTCCATATCAAATGTATATGGAAGTGCCTTACACAGTTAAGCAAATGACTGTCTCAGACTTAAAATGAAATCAAAAAATCAAGATGCAGGTGTAGGCAGAGGGAACAAAAAACACATTGTAGAGATCCCAGTGGAGTATTGCCAGAGTAAATGCATAGGACAGAAATGCAACAGGTGATTGCAAGGGCTGAATAGAAGACCAGTATGGGGAGGCAAAAGGGAGAAGAGCAGCAGCAGGTAATAAAGAGGGGAGTGCTAATATGCAGCTTGAGGCCTGCTCACGGTAGCTTTTAGGAACACGGAGAACAGTTTTTATTTACCTTCTGAAAGAGACCCCAGGGAAATTGTCTGTTAGAATTGCCTCTCATACAAGAGTTTTGCACCGTGTACTTCTGCAGACTGTGGACTGGGGTTATGAACGGTTTGATGCAGGGAAGGTCATATGTTTAACCCCGAGCACATCTCCATCCTAGGTCCTCAAGCTAAAAAAGGAAAAAGCTTTTCTAGAAAACAATTGATTCAAACTAGACATTAGTTTGTTGAAAGAAATTTTGAGGACAGTCTGAAAACATTGCTTAGCAAACACTTTAACAGTAAGAATAATATAAAAATGTAATACTACTGGGAGAAACCTTGCTGTTAAATGAAGAACATAATTTGATGATTTAAGAGGTCATAAAACTCCTCAAAGAACACTTTGTAGCTCTGATTAATATAATTCATTTAATTAAAAAATATAACAGTAAAGGCTATGGAAAAATACCTTGCAAAACAAACCGACTCTGAAGAGTTCTCCAAAATGTTAGCAGGAAACATGTTAAAGAACCCAGAGGTTGATAGCCTGGCAAATGAGTGTTACCAGGAGGTCTGTTCAGACTGCAGAAAAAGCTGAAAATAACAGGAAGTATCCTAGTGCTGTGCCTGCTTTTCAGAAAAAGAGAAAAACTCATCCAAAGTGAGGCCAGAATATCAGCCACAGCTATTTCTGAGATAGCTGCTTCTAAACGTTTCCTTCATCACTGTTGGAGCTTTGTTTTATTCTGGTTGGTAGGTGTGAGAGGATGGATTCTGAGATCTGGCATCCAATTCATATCAGGGGGGGAAAAAACCCAAGCAAACAAACCCCCAAACACAAACCCAAACAAAACCATCACCACCACTAAAAACAACCAAAAAAGCACGAAAAACGAAAAAAAATCTTCCAACCTGTGTTGTGTTTTGTTTAAATTTATATTTTTACTTCAGCAAGACTGAATAGGAAAAAGTGTGGTTCAAACTGTGGCAAATATAAAATGTTTGGGATTTTAATTAAAAGAATTTTTCTTGACATAGTAGCAGTTTCAGCCTGATACAGAAGAAGAACAGACCATGTTCACAAGCCTACTGTGTTATTGCCCTTTTATGCTATAGTCTGGAAATAAGCATGCTCACCGAGGTGGGAGAAAGCAAATTCCATTACCTTCTCTGCTGCTGGGATCCTGCATCGTTCTCTCACCTAAAGAGGTTACTAAAATCATCAGACATTTTATTATTCTGAATGCTTGTAGTATCACTTCGCATAGTAAGTGAATATTCCAGCAGTGTCTGAAATCCATTTTTCAGGTTATTATCCTGAAAATGCACCCTGAATAAACTAAATATTAGAGATTAGGAAGGTCTTTAATGTACAATACCCAAGTTTAAATGCACTTTGCCTTAATTAAAAGCAGGACTGTTAACCAATTTTTAAAGCACTGATAACAGCATGCTGACATGGGATAGTTTTGAACACATTGGTTTAGGCTTATCTTTGAGAAAAGGGAATTTCGTACTTAGATCTTCTGTGTGTTGGAGTCCAAGCCCATAATGACACCAGCTGAAGTTGGATTACACTAACCTGAATTTTACTTTCAGAGAACATAGCATATTATTTACTCCACTCCTCATTCACAGAACAAAATAGTTACTTAGCTCAGCTCCTAATATCACTTACATTGGCAGTATGAAAGACATTTAACTATTGTTCATCTGTAACTAATATCCTCATTAAAGTATGCTGGCAAAAATTCCCTGGCTAATGCTGGTTATGGATGCTGCTTTTTCCAAAGACCTCAATGTTGCCGGCTCCCATATATGGCTATGTAACTTCTTGGTGCAATTGAATTTTTAAACATATTGGCATAAAATCCATAACTAAACAGAATATAATACACAGTAAGAGAGTAGGCTCAAAAAAATCTTGTATTTAGACTAGAAACTGAAGATCCCTCTTTGTACAGCCAAGACAGGTCTATAACACTTTGTCTGTTGGGTAGAAACTGGTTTATAAGATGTATTAGCTAAAGATACACTAAAAGTAATGAATTACTTCCTGGTGTCATAGTTGTAGAATTTCTTTTCACAGGCATGAGAATCTGAAAAATGGAGTCCCATTCCCACCTGTGCCGCCTCTTGGTATAATTTAGGACTTGGCACACATCCATGTATCAGGAGGCTTATATTATTTTCAAGTTTAGTACATACATCATTCAGTTGTACTCTGAAGCTCTCTGCGTTCAGTCCATTTACATTTCTAGTCTTTCCACCTGCTAATCTTAATTTAGAAATCTTTTTTTAAAAAAAGTTCCTTTGTAATTATTACTTATGAAACTTGGTGCTTTCTATAAAGTGCTTTGATTTTTAAATCCTTGACTGTAAAGATAACAATATTTTCAATTTTATCCACATCAAAGGAGTGAATACTGCCTTAGAACTTCATAATCTAGGTTTCTGGTGCAAAGTTGTACCTGTTTAGAAAAATGATAGAAGTCTGGAAAAAAATAAAGGTGTTCCTAAGGGAATCCTTTAATTGATAAATAGCACTTTTCTTCTTACGCCTGGGTAAACAGATTTACTCATTCAGCTGGAATTAGCATCACACATGAACCATGGGACAATGTTTTGGCATGAAATGAGGCTTGTCGTCTGATTTCCAATAAAGATTTGAGATGAAACATTGTATGATCACTTAATCTTGTTAAATGTAGCACAAAACACTAAGTGTATTAGAGCGTGTATTTAAACGATAACAAATCCTGCTGTTAGACCTAATAGAAAACAGTCCTTTCTCCACTCAGCTGCTGCTCTTAGAATGGATTCCTTTCCACTTTGGAGCTATTTACTCTGCCTTTTTGTTGTTTACCAGTGTGTTTTGGTACACACTTTTAATTGTTTGCTTTTAAATATTTGTATTTATTTATTAGTTGGCTTTTTTTAAAAAAGCTAAATCTTTATGAAGTAGAAATATATATTACATTATTATATTATATATACAATGTGTATTGTTACATAAAATGCATGCAATAATATAAAATATACAGTGAATATAGTTATGTATTACATTGTGTATTACAGCAATATTCATAATATATGCATATAGCTCAGAGGTAATATAATTAATAAAGTGTTTGAAATATCCACACCCATTATAGGAAGAATCTGCATCCCTTTTATTGCTTTCAGGGGTAGTATGTTAGCTGTTTCTTTTAAAATGTTTTACAAAGTAAAACATGTGGTCATCAGCTTCAGTGAAAAGGGGTGATGGACAAGGTTTTAAAACAAAAAAAAAAAACCCAAAACAAACAGAAAAGAGCACACTGCAATGATTCAGGAACCACAGCTAGCTCCTTTAATAGGTATTAGTCTGTTTAAAAAGCAGTGTAAATTTCAGGAGTTGTCTTTAAAACCTATTGCAATATCTTATAATGAACTACGCAAACACTTGCAATACGACATCTGTTGTCTAATGCCTGATTTTTTTCAGCCTTTCTTATAGGGTGGAGGGTCACTGTGTCACACATACTCCAGCCCTGCAACTGGCACACCCATCGCTCCCCCGACTGGCCTCTCTTACAGGTGTTGGAGCTTTGTGCTGTGTGCTAGAGCAGAACCACAAAGGTTATCCACGCTTATAATTTTACTCGGTTTTCATGCTCACTTGCTCTGTCTGGTTATTGGTACCTGGCGTGAAGAAAAGGTCACAGTTATGCAGGTTGCAGTCTGACCCAGGTCTACACCAGCGGTAGCTTTCCATACATTAGCATCAAGGTGCTTTCCTAACATCGCTCGTCTACACCATTTCCCAGTATTTCACTGTGGAAATTCAGCAAAGGTAAAATGCTTTCCTTGACACAGAGAAAGAGGTAAAACTTCTTCAAGATATACAGATGTGTCTCTCTTTCAGGACTAGAGACTAAGGGTACCCAAATACAGGTCTAGGGGCCTGAAAGAAAATTAACCTTATATAACTCTGAATAGCAGACACATTGAAATTTGATACTAAAATAATAATATAAACATTTGGATTTGTGCTCATGTGTGAGTATTTTGGTTAAAGGTTTTGGTTTTGTGTGTTTACTCCTAATGATAAGCTATAACTGTAAAATATACACATTTATATTAGTGGATGTGTCTGCACGTTCTTTTTGGTGAAGCTTCATAAAATACAGAATTACAAAACTATGCACATCCCAGCTGCTGCATATTCTCTGGATAGTGTCAGTTGTCCTTGTTCATGTCAAGTAGCTCTGCGTGCACACGTCATCCCTATAATTTTCATCACATTAATGTGATTCATTAGCTGTTTAGGAGGAAGAGACATGTCAGATGTTGTAGAGTAGAAGCAGATTAACTTTGAGGTTTTATTGAAAATGGAGAATCAGTGTTCTGCAAACTCCCCATGAAGGTGTGCCTAGCATGTGTACACGAAGTAAATACAAGTGATTGTGACTAATGGCAGAACTGCCATAGCTGGACACACCCTTATCTTTCCCCAGTTGCAAAATAAATTGTCTGGGAAATTATTTCAGTATCACATTTGCTGGTGTGATCGTACCCTGTGAGTCAAAGCACAGTAATGAGGGACAGCATTATGCTGGGCAAATGCAGGTCCTCTTGTGCCCCAGCTCTGCAGATGCAAACCCACAAGTGCAGGGAATGAGCTACTGTGCCTACTGCCATGTTTTGCCTGCCTACACGCCATATCGTCCAGCCAACTTCTTCCTAATGCGATTCCAAATTAAACTGCTGGGAGCAGTTCATGTCCTTGAGGATAGCCAAGTGTCGAGAGTGTGATAGCTATGAATAAGGAAAAATTCACATAAAGGAAGCTCTCATGTTGGCAACCTGGTCTGTGTGGTGGTGGGAGGGGAGATAGAAAGAAAATAGGTTACAGTGTTTAATAATGTAATTACAAAAGGTGATTTGAATTTGATTGTCTGCAAGAAATGCTGATAAGGGTAAATCTCTGTGCACTTTGAGATCTGAATGCTGAGGACAGATCAAGTCTCTGCAGACTTGCATGGAAAAGCACAGCTATTTCATGACCTCCTTCTCTCTCCCATTAGGCTCATGCCTTGTGAAAGCAGGTCAGATTTTGGACTGCATTTTATAAATGCAAAAATGACCAAGTACTTTTCAGGTATGGCTGGAAAAGGCTAATTTACTTTTGTGCATTCTTTGTGAGAAGAGATTAAAAAAGAAAAAAACCTAGGGAATCCATTTAATGAAAGCGAATACAGTTCCCCGTTTAATTTTTGTTCTCATCCTGTTTTACTTCAATAGTAGAAAAAAAAGAAAAAAATAAGTTTTAAAAAGCAAGAGAATAAGCTGTTGTCTGTAAAAAAATTCCCTTAATTTCCTAGGTAGTCCAATAGAAACTATAAACTCTGATCTTAATTCTTTAATGTATGTTTAAATATATTATGTTTTGTCTATAAGAGCAGTTTGTGATGAATTTTCTGGCTAGTAAAGAGGCTTTTCCTGCCTTTTTTTCTGGGGGGGGTGTGTGTCTTTTCTTTTTGTCTTCAGTAACATATCTGATACGTCAGCAACAACCTTAAGTTGTATAAAACAAAATCACTTCTAGGCCTTCTATACAATTACAGGGCATCGGGCCTGTGTCTCATACTTTGTGGAATGGCATTGCTAACGTGCTTTACCATTTCAGCCTATGTTTATTTCAACTTTTTGTGGGGTTTATTGCCTGATCTCAATTATAAGGCAAGTGCCTAGAAAGCTGACATGGTTTGCTCTCCTCTCCACCCCTTCTTCCTTTATCTTCCCTATCTGTCCTTGTTATCTGTAATTCCAGTTTATCTTAATGATAGAAATACCTTGCCTGGTGGCTAAATCTCTAAACTCCTGTGTTCATATGTATTTTATTGGAAAAGGAAAAGAATAGGTTATCTTATTGTATCTTAATGTTTTTGTGGGTCTCCAGGCTCCACAGGGAGAACTGAAATAAAAAGCAGGTTTTTGGTTTTTGTTTGGGTTTGTGGTTTTTGGGGTTTTTTTTGTCACAGAGTATATGTGTAAAATAGGTGAGAGGCAGTAGTAGCAGATACTGGAGAATACATGGGGTTGTTTCTGGATCAGCAGCTTACCTCTGCTCCTGCTAAATGGCCAGGCTGGTACCTGCTCAGAACACAAACTTATGTAGAAAGAAGATAACCTATGCTAAACACATATTTCTGATGAACGTAATACAAAAATGTTTTGTAGCTCTTGCACGGAAGATCTCTCCACTTGCTAAGTAGAGAAATGGGATGCTAATGGCTGCCTTGGAACAGTTTGTAATTCAAGCCCCAATTTATTCATAGCGACACGCTGACTTCATTAAATTGCATACATGCAAGATACAGTGCAACCTCATCCATTTGCAACCATGTAAGTTACTAATCTTAACTCTTGAGACCACTCTGATATCATTCTTCCATTGTTCCTTTAGTATTTTCTTCAGGATTATGTATCTTTGATTTTGACCATTTCAATTCTGTTTCCCATGCTTTCTCTTAGTTTCCCTTTTCAATAATTACTTCCCATTTGGATTATAGCATATTTTGGGCTGTTTTTCTGATTGGCTGCATGAAATTCCTCTGTCTCCTAGGAGTTTTGGATAAACTGTTTAAAAAATAAAAAGATAAATCAGCTCTCCTAGTTGGTAGTTACCATGTGCAGGAGTTATCCTTTTCTTGTGAAATGCTGGTGTCCCTGCTTGCTTTAGGTACTATTATTTTCTTATTGGTAAAGGACTAGACCTGAAAACTTTTCATCAACTTTGCTAATCATGTTCAGCTGCTTTGTATTAAAAGTTGTAAATGATGCTAAGTATCCTCTAGTAAAACTCAACCTTTACTATAAGTAACGTTACATTAGATTACAACTTTAACTAAATCACACAGTTACTCAATCTTGATATTAGAGAGAGGTTCTTTAAACTGTTACACTTAGAGCTTACTCAGCAGTACGACCTACACTGTGCTTTTTTATTCCTGGCATTGAGAACAATCGTAATCAGTCCTCATAAGGAAGCAATTTTCAAGATGATTTTTTCCAGAAAAAATAGTTTAGGGCTCAAACAATGTGGAAAACTTGCCACCACGTAGCAAAGCAGAGCAAACATACAGGACAGAAAAATACAACTGATGCTAATAACAACACTCAAGGAAATATCAATAGATATGAGATTCAATATGGTACAAAGCTAAGAAAATGTGTGTTGTTCAAACATTTCTTTCTTGCGTACAGGACACCAGATAAAATATACATTTTAATAAAAAACATCTCCTACAAGTATATTCTGTAATGCAGAACAGAAGTCTATATCAAGTCTCAATATTTGTCTTGGCAATAGCTTGGTACTAGTGAAATCAGAAATGTGGGGAGATATGAAAAATGAAGCAGCTACTTTAGGAGCAATTTTTTTTTATTGGACCATGTAAAATGTGTATCAGTTACATGAATACGTTGAGCATCACTGAAATAGCTCTTTTGGAAAAAAATGCACTTTTGGCATAGTCACTAAAAATGAATTAAAAAATAAAATCTCTAATAGATTTAATTTTCATTTGATTGCTAGTTCATGTCAAAGCAAAAATATGAAAAGTGACGGATGTTCTTATTTTATAGTGCCAGCCCGATGTGACATACACATCATTTAACCTAACATTTAATGAGAGAAGCAGTTGATCTTGACAGATGATTCTTGATTTTTTACTCTTTAACCAAATTTTTAATGAGCTGCACTTTATATTTCTTTTTACTTTTAAACCTACTGATGCCTTGAACCATGTGCAAATCCTAAATATTCAAGGCAGAGGAAAGCTTAGTTGTGTACTCCATCTTAATGGTGTGGTCTACACCAGTCCCTGAAATAGTATGACTGGTTTAAATGGGGTTATTCAGTTGGTAAGAGGATTGGTAGGAAAGTTGTGTTCTGTCTTTTTTTTTTTTGCAATCTTTCGATCCAGTGGCTTTTCTGTTATTTTCTGTGGGGCAAGATTTCATAGCTCAAATACCACCCAGCACTAGTCTGGCTCTGTTTTGATTTCCAATGGTCAAGTTTTCTTTCCAGGAATAGGCTAAAAAAAAAAGTAACAATGAATGTGTTCAGAGATCAAATGGCTTATGGTTCTTTGAAAGGATCTAAAGCTGGAACAAAGTGCAGAAGATGTGAGCATATAATTTGTCGTTCCATACATCTACTGTCTGTAGACAAACTGGAAGCTTCAAGGCTATCAACAGAGTGCTGCTCATGAGTAAGAACATTTAGATAAAATTAAATTGGAAATAGCTATACTGTTAGAAATCATTTGGGTTTCTTCTAAAACTTGTAATATGATTATTTTCAGAAGACTACACCTTAGTTTAAGATCTCTCCTTAATGCATCTGCTACATTATGATGGGTTATTTTTCAGATTCATAGGCTAATGCAACAGGGTAACCCTACGGTGAAATGCCCTGTAGTTCTTATGTTCTGCAGGTAATTAGCTATTGCACTTTAGTTCATTACTTCATAGGTGATAAATTACTTTGGGGAAAAATGCTTTTAAAGAGTTTGACAAGTTTAATTAATCTATTAAAACTTTGACTCTTGGATGAATTTACAAGAAACATCTTCCTGTTTCAAGGGCAGCTCAACAGCCACCCTCTACCACCACATCAGAATGGCACTGTTTAAGGAGCACAAACAAAACTAACAAGATAAAGGAAAAAAGTAGTCCTGTACTTTGACACCCGGAGTACAGGCAATTGCATGTTTCACTGAACGTACAGCAGAAGAAAATGCTGTCTTTGTATTGTCCGTGTAAAGTGGTGGCAGGTAATTGGTACCCAAAGCAAAAGAAAGTCATGTAGTCAAATTTCATGCCTTTTCCATTGGGAATGCCATTATTAAATCACAAAATAAAGGAAAAGACTATTAATATTGTACTGAGAATGCAAATTTGAGTACTGAAAAGGCAAAGCAAGACTTAAGGCTTCCTTAAGTGTTTGCATTCTGACACATTTTAAAATGTGTGTATATTTTTTTCTCTTTTACCTCATTTAAGGTACAAAATAGCTTTAAGCAGCAGCTATTTGGCATTCTTGTTTTTTCTTTCTAGTTCCATATGTTTATTTTTATTTCCAGTCTGTTGTTCAAATCCTGCTCTGAAGGTGGAAATCCAAATTTCTTAAGGATTCTTTCTTTGGTACTGTATCTGGTGTTTCTAATATATGACCACTTCAAAAAATGTTACTTTATTTTTCACAGCAATTTTATGAATACAGTTATTTGTGTTTTGGTGTCAGTTATGGGAGGAAATAAGAGAAAAAGCAGATGTATATAATTTTGAGGGCACCCATTTTGGATCACTGAAATGTGACCAAGTCTCAGTGTACTTTGCATTGTGAAACATCCAGTACATGAATCAGAAATCAGCTGGCATTAACAATACTTTCTGGTGAGAACATTCAGCAGCTGGACATCAAGGTTTTGACCACAAAGCAAGTGAAGAAATAGTGGCCATTTTTACCAGTTTATTTCAGTGACTTTCATAACTTTACACAGGGGTCTCTGATTAAGAAAGAATAGAATCCAGTTCTCAAAAGCATCCTTCACCTGTTTTCACCATAGTCACCATCTTTTTCTTTCTTCTCTTCAATTTTACAATTTCTCTTTCCTTGTAACCATTATTCTCAGCAGGAATAGCCATCATTCGTAATAGGAAAGAAGGATGATGGTATATGTCTTTATTGCTACAGAGCTCTGATTTCCTCCAAGACAATTTTATTCCCATTGGAAAATGAGTTAGCAGTCAAAAAAATAATTCTGTAATTGTATAATTAAAGACTGTAGCACAGACAAGACACGAAGCTGCAGAAAAAAACTCTCTTTTACATATGTGACAGCTGACAGAAACTTTTGTCCCACAATCAAGGTGCCTTACTAATAGTAGGTATGAAAATAATCGAAGCTGCAGAGTGGAATGTGTTCATTAATTTAATGTATACGTTTTATCAAGTAGTTTTGTCTTTGTCCCTCCCCCTGCATGGAGTTGGTGTGTACAGGTCAAGGTGAAACGCCTCTATCCATTGAACCTTATGCATCAACCTACATATTGACAAGAGCATTGACACTGCCATCTAAGTGGATTAACACATATAGGACATTTCTGGCTATTGATTGAAACTGTATACAAAACGAATAATGAACCACTTGGCAGTTGTGGGGTTCCTAATGGGTGACTGGCTCTTAAAACCTTTTCTAGCAGGACACAATAATATTGACCTAGTCCTACAGTGTTAAGTGTATGGACACAAATGCATGTGCACGTAGTGGGCCTCGGCATGTAGTTTGCTAATTTGTTAAGAAGCATTTCCATCATATGGTACCATATTACCATGAATGCAGGTCATCAGCAGCGTCGGGAGATCTGTGTCCAAGCCATGGACACTTGCTATTATCACAGAATCGCAGAATGATAGAGATTGGAAGGGACCCCTGGAGATCATCTAGTCCAACCCCCCTGCCAGAGCAGGGTCACCTAGAGCAGGCTGCACAGGAACTCATCCAGGCAGGTTTTGAATGTCTCCAGAGACAGAGACTCCACACCTCTCTGGGCAGTCTGTTCCAGTGCTCTGCCACCCTCAAAGTAAAGAAGTTCCTCCTCATGTTTAGATGGAACTTCCTATGTTCAAGTTTGTGCCCATTACCTCTTGTCCTGTCACTTGGCACCACCGAAAAGAGCTTGGCCCCATCCTCCTGACACCCAACCTTTAAGTATTTATAAGCATTGACAAGATCCCCCCCTCAGCCTTCTTTTTTCCAGACTGAAAAGACCCAGGTGCCTCAGCCTTTCCTCATAAGAGAGATGTTCTAGTCCCATAATCATCTTCATAGCCCTTATTGCTCATGAAAGAGCAGGCAGAACAGAAGGATGCCTGCAAGGATTTCTTCTGTTTGCAATTCATAAAATGCCATTTGCTCCAATTTGAGGAGTAAAGGGTGTTTAGCAGCAACATTGGTACTTGCATGCACCTCAAGGCAAAATGTTTTCTTATAACCCTGTGTATTCACTTCTAATTCTGACTATTAAAAATATTTAGCCCTTCTTTTATAGTGCGCTTCTGAATTAGCTGCATTCTGAAAGAAAGGGTAACCCAAGCAACCCAACAGTCTAGCTCCTAGGCAGCCAACAGGCAGTCAGCCTTTGCAGAATAATAACAATAAAAGACCCCTCACAGTGCTAGCAACAAATTCAACAGTATTTTTGAAAGGTGAAAGTCTGTACTTCTAAGGTAAAGCAGAGGGGAAAATGGGCAGCATGACTAAGTGCTAGTTCTGTTATGTTCATGGCAGTGCCCTCGGAGATTTAATAAAATAATATTTTAGAAGATTTTAGAAACAGACTGAACCACTTTAAGAACACCGTCCTGAGATGAAGGGCCAGGGTGAGAACTGCAGGAGAAAGAAAATTCTGCATGCTCTACAGCAGCAGGGCGAGTTATTTATACCTTACTCTCTGCAGCAGCAGTAGAGGGCTGAAGACGGCAGTCCCTTCCCACTGAATGGCTTTACTTAGTGGTGGGAGAGGCTGACTTGGTTGTGCAGCACCTATTTGCAGTCTTCAGCTTGTTCTTGCATCCCATGAAAAAGATGACTCCCTGGAGCAGGCTGTGAGATAGATGGACAGCCCTCGATAGGCTCACGCAGATGATTCCTCCTCAGAAGGAAGGCGCTACTAGTTTTGGCATCAAGGATTTCCTGGAAAAATTCAGATTCATGGACTGAAAAGTTTTAACATTGCATGATGGATGGCATCTATTTTATCTATTTAAGTTTCTGTTACATGTTTAAGAAATTATTTGGCTGAATCACAGAGAGGAGTGATTCACCTGGAGGGAGAAGACCGCTCGTTGCTGAGCTGGCTCCAGGGAAAGAGGGGCCATGTGGTCTCAGAGGCCAGGAGAGCAGAAGCCTAATGTGAAGGGGCAGATAAAGTGCAGAAAGGAGTGAGGAGCTGCCCCTCAGGCCACAGAGGAGATGGCAAGAGATTTGTATGGACCAGAGGGGCCTAGGAAGGGTTTGCTGAAACTCAGAAAAGATGTGTTTAGAAACAAGGGTCTGTCCTAGTTCTGTGAGGTCTCGCTCATTAAAATGGTAATTATTCTAATTAACAGTCCACTAAACCTTTGTGCTTTTGGGGTTTTTTTTTGCCATTTGTTTGGTTGGTTGTGGTTTTTTTTGTAGGTTTTTTTTGGGGGGGGGGCGTGGGGTTTTCTATTTTGGTTAGTTCAGTCTACGAGAGACTCTAGAGCTTAAAGCTTTGGCCAGCTGGGGATCTGGTCTTACCAGGCAGCTGGAATTGTAGAAACGCATAGGTGTTAAAAAAGTAATGGTTATGTTTCCATTTTGGTTGGATATACTTCTTCCAGCCTTACTGTAGTGTCTCTTGTACATGGAAGATTTGAGCATTGCAGCTGCGGCCCTGTGATTGTAGTAGTACTTCTGTAGAAATGCTTTATTTTTGAGAGACATGAAACTTTGCACAATCTTGACATGTATGATCTATTGACCTTCAGTTAATGAGTGATTTTGTTAGGAGCTTCATAACTTGTGTTCACGGCTTGTACCTCCCATGTTGGGGAGTGTCTGTTCACTTCCTCCCTTAGGTTTCTGATGCCATTCATTACATACAGCATGTCAGTAAATTATTCTTGGCTGTTGGGATTTTTTAAAATTTATTGCAACTGTAATCAAGTTTTCATCAGATTTCCAATTATTTCTTTTGTTATGGTAGAGAGAAGAGATGCTTGCTGGGAGATCAAGATGGATCAATGCATGTATTAGATACCTAAATAAAGGTAATGAGTTGCAACTATCCTGCACCCCAAAGAGAAAAAATTACAAAGCTTGATAAAAATTACTTAGGTGAATAGGTCAGATTACCTTATTGGAGATGTGCTGCTATACAATTGCAACATGGGATCCGCTTTACCTGTCTGTTGGGGCGAAGGCCTTATCAAGACGGACCTAAGTTGATTTCTGTTATTTGGGTTTCTATAGTTGCACTTGGGTCTTTTTCCCCTTTTATTGACAAACCTTACATCTAATTGACAATAATATGTGTGTATTCTTTATTTAGAATATTAGGTTTTCATATACTGGCAGAGCGGGGTGAATGTAGTGAAATCAAACTGAAATCCCTGGTCCCCACTCCATACAGACACACATGCTATTTGCTTTTTGTATTAACTTTTGAATTTTTTGTCTCTTACAATACAAAAGGCGTGTTCATTTGTGTGTCCGTATCATCTGCATTTTGCGGCTTTTTCTACTTCTAGGGTGTAAAATTAAGTTTATGTAAGCTTGTCTTCATGATATTGGTAAGAATGTTCAAAGTATGAAGGTGTTGGCGTGAGTGTGTATGTGGGCATGTGTGTGCACATGTGCATTGTATGCATTTGCAAAGGTAAAGGGAAAAGATGGCAAGGTCTTAAGACATAAAATGAAATTTTAAGTTTGTAAGGTATATTATTTTTGAACTGTGTGTGTAGTTGGGTAAAGGTAATTTTTTTTTTTTTAAAAGGATGCTGTAGCATACATGTGTGCACAGGACTCTGGGAGCATTTTTTAGGGCATCTTGTAAAATAAAGAGCTCTTCCGGACCCCTTAGTGGGTGCGTCAACTGTCTGTCCTAATCACTTAGTCTTTCATTATAATTGAAGTATGTAATAGCTCAAACGAAGTTAATGAGCTGCATCAGGCACATTGTATTTTTTTACGGTATATGTTTTTCTCTGCGAGAGATTTTTGAACTTCTTCAACTAAATGTATTACAGGTATAAATCTATCTATCTGTAATTTAGTAGCGTAACTTACATTAGATGATTATTCTCCCTGTGATTTTTACCAGATAAACTAAATGGATGAAACTGGTATGAATGGTTGTAATGTATATTTAGCAATGACAGATTTTTCCTTTGGTCTTTATGAGCTGGTATATTATTTTTTTGAGAAGCTGAGGTTTTAAAGTAAATTCAGATTCATGATTCAAAGAGAAGATCAAATAAAGTGTTAAAATAGCTATGAAATGACAAAGAGTGGTTGAATGACAGGGATTTCATCCCACCCCCTCCCTGCTTTAAATTGATCTACAAAAAGAACAAATGTAAATTATTAAAAATCTCTGTGCAAGTGAATGTGTGCATATGTGTGTATAAAAAAAGTAATTAACTAACAGCAACCTCAGCTGCAAATTACAGCAGATCACAAAAGAAGAGAAATCTACATAGAAACAGGTTTTTTTCAATTCAAAAATATTGCCATTATTTATTCTTCCTGTCAAAAATCAGCTTGGCAAATGTGATTTCTTAAATAGTTATTTTAATATGTTATGATATAGAACTGTATTTAAGCAAAAGATAAAGGGCATATTGATTTTACTAGTAAAGCTAGACTAGACTGTTACCTCCACTAGATTGTTAGTACTTTGAGACTCTAAATTTCCTGTCTGACAATCTCTTCTGGCAGTATTTTGCAATGTGTTCTAGCCAAATAAGTCCTTTAGGATTACTTTTTCCAAAGGTGAACCTAATAGAACCATATGAAATATTCCTAGAAGTGAAGATCTACCAGTTCAGAGTAAAGGGGTAGCCACATCCATGCGACAGAGACATAAAAATGTAGGTAATAGCATTCAGGAGCTCTATAAAGTGAAAACCGTAAGACACTGTAACTGGACTGTGAAATGTGGTAGCCAGTCAGCAATTTTGTGGAGTTTAAAATTAGATGAAGAAAAGAGTTTAAAATGTCATTTATCTAAAGGGTGTACTACCCTAGCAGCAGAAGGGACAGTTTAATACTAGTCTTTAATAAAAATAGACCTTAATAAAAATACTTTGTATGATTTTCCCATGTCTCTTAGTTGAACTGTTGTTCCAGATAAACACCAGAATGAGGGAAATTGTAATCAAAGTCTCCTCAAGAATGGCAGTAGTATATCCTATACCTTCCCTATCTATGGCACCAAATAGTTCAACTGAGTGTACATTTTTAAGAATACTGCTTTTAGTAAATCAAACAATCAGAATAATTTACTAAAGAATAACCTGATCACTGAGTATTAAATGACTTGATTCCAAATTCTTGGTTATTGTTCCTGAGCTTGTCACAAAGCTAGAAAATCTCTAAGATCTTGTTTCTTGTCTTTCTCAAGTAATCTGAGGGACCAGAATTCAAGGCAGGCATTCTGGAGTCTGATGGTTACAAATAAAGCTGAATTTTTTTCTTAGTGAATACCAGCTGGCAGTCTTGTTATATCTTCATTTTATATCAAATAGTACGGTAGAACATAGCAAAGTACTCTTGCTATTATTTCAAGCTGCTTTCAAACTGCTTATCTGTGAGTACTCCTTTCCTTGCCACTGTGGGCGGGGGGTTTTGTTTTCATTTCTGATTAGCTACTCCCCTTAGCTGTGCAGTCACCTTAGTAGGAACCATCACAGCACAACAAAGAGGTGGATAAAACTTCTTCCCAGACGTGATGGCATTTTTATAGATAAGCCTGTGGCTGAAACCACCTTACTTTCATTTTGGATGCTTTCTACTCTCTGCAAGTGGCAGAAGTTACCAAGCGTTTATTGGCCTCCTTGACTCTAAGAATAGATACTAATAATTAGATTTCTTTTAATTTGAAATTAACACTGTGTTTGGAATAATGACATATACAGACCTGCCATAAACTGCTATGCCATAAATTACAAATAATCTGAAATAATTTTTCATTATTAGCAATTTATTTAAATTTGATAGTTTAAAAACCTCACATATCCTTGTAGAAAAATCAAGAAATAATACCTTCGTATAAAATTTATTGTGGATGTATACACATATGTCTTGATACCATTGCTATGATTTTAACCACAGTGTCCCCTGCATGAAGAAATTGTGGTACAAACCAAATCATACATGCAGCGCCTTTGCACGTGTGCTGGAAAGCAAGGATAGGACTATGTTTCTGTCAAATGCATCAATGCTAAGAGATGCCAAAAGAGAGGCAAATGGTTTTGAGGGCGTGATACTTGATTATCTTGAGAAGCAACAGCCGCCTCAGGTACACCAGATAACCCCAAACTGTCTTTTGATGTTTCTATTGATTAGGCATAGCTAGAAGTCTGCAGCGTTGTATCTTTTGTAGGTTGCATTGATTTTACACTCGCTGAGAATTTGTCTGTTCTTGATACAAAGGTGGCCCCTGGTGCAGAGCAAGAAAAGAGGGGGCATCTGAAACAGATCTGTATAAACAGGTGCCAAATTAGCTCTTGTGGGTAGAAAAGGCAGAGGTAAGACAATAGTAGTATATTGTTCAGTCTAAAATTACTGTTGGTGTGTTTTCAGCCAACACCTAGACAACAGCTAGGTATGTGAACCTTCCCCCAAGATAGTTCACTGGAATATGTGCATAGTTGTACACAAACTCTTGAATATGGACCGAAGGAAAGAAATAATAATTTAAGCATACAAACAGCTGAAACTTCCTTTTAGTGAGATTACATGAAAGACTTACATTCGATCTTGTGCATACGTCAGAAACCTCATTTCACTAAAACTAAATATGATGATTTGAAATGGTGAAAGTTCAGGCCTGATATATAGCAACGGTCTCAGATGATTTTGAAAAAGCAGACAGTGAAGACTCAGAGAAAAATCCTAATGAATAAATGAAAGAGTCTAATTACTGTTGGAATTTGGGAGGGCATTTGTGATGCTTCAGAATCCAAACAGCAGTTCAGTAACTATATGAGCCTTAGAAAGAAGCGAGTCGTAAATTGAAAAGTTCTTTGGTAGGGCTTATACGTAGTAAGAGTGCACAGAATAAAGTAGCTGAGGAAACACTGTAAGTCTGTATTAGAGCTACACAACGGTCATTTCCAGATTGCTAGACTAATTGTAGCTATTTCCTTCTTCAATTCTCCCACCTTCTTGCCTCCCCCTGCCCTTGATTTTGCAATAATTAGACTAATTGCTCTAATAAGAGTTAGAAAGGCTATGTAATTTAGATTGCCACAGACAGCTTCCAAGCAGTTTATCAGCATGAGGGTAAGAGTTTTAAGGAGAAATCAAAGTTTTGATTGTAGGGAGTATAGGTTTTTGCTTTCTTTGCATTGAGTGTTATTGACTATTTTTGTCCTGTGGGGATATAATTAGGTTTTGGTGGTACATGGAAATCTTTCAGATGATAACATAAAAACATATATGACTTTCTTGTGTGGATATTAAAGATCCAGAAGTGTTCACTCTGAAACAAAACTCTACCTTAAATTACTTGTCCAAACAAACTTCCTATGTACTTTGAATGGGTTACTGTCCTGTCCAAACATCCATTTTAGTTGTGTTTTAACTGTTCTTTAGAGTTTCTGGACCTCTCCACGCTGTTCTCTCGCTGCCTCCCCCTTGCACAAAGAGGCAGATAGTTGGCTCTATTTGTCATCCAACAAGAAGCACTTTCATCATCAATGGGGAGCTTGGAATCATAGAATCTTCATGGTTGGAAAGGACCTTTGAGATCATCGACTCCAACCACACACAGAGAAAACACCCTACAATCTCTGTCA
>VWZL01002686.1:336-120278 GCA_013396915.1 Stercorarius parasiticus
GACCGGGGGGGCGCGGGGGAGACGGGAAAACCCTGGGTCACGGCGGTCTTTCTCCATATTTAATACCTTTTCTTTCCACCCCACCCCGGAGCCCGGATTCCGGTGGCCCTACACTTTGCACGGGCGGGGGTGGGCGGCGGGCGGCGGCTGCGAACGACTCTTCCCCCCCTTTCCCCTCCGCCCCTTCCCCATCCGCCGCGGCGGCCGGGGGTCTTGCCGCTCTCCCCGTGGGCTGCGGTGGCGGAGGGGCCGGCTGGGCGGTCGCAGAACTCCGGGCTGGGCTCTGCCGGGAAGGGGAACGAGCGGGCATTACCTGAAACTGTGTTACAGCGTTGCAGCCTCCCCTCCGTCTGTCCCTCTGTCTGTCTTGTCTCCCCGGGTGGATCTCGTACCTGCAGCCTGGCGGCTTATGGCTTCTTGTTAATTTTGCGTTGTTTGGTTTATACGCGCGCGGGGATTGATCGCTCACTTGTGTAAGTTCCCGGGGGTTATTGTTATGTATGCCTCCTTGCAGATGGTGGTCAACTTTCTGCTTTTTTATTTTCGTAATGTGTGCGTGTTTCTCTGTGTGTGCATGTAAATAATTACGTGATGCATCCCTGTGTGTACGTATATGTGTCTGTGTGTTCGCGTAAACATGCATTGGTGTGTACCAGAGACACAGAGGAAAAATAACCCACCCTGCTGATGCACACTCAAATGATTTGCTCCATTTGCCCAGTCCTAATGCCCTTTAAAGACACCGTGCATCTTTTGTTTGCTCCTTACGGTTTCCTGTTAGTGTCATCTTGTTTTAGGGACAACTTATCTGGGGTGGGGGTGAGGAGGAAGCAAGTTTCAAGTTTTGGGATCTCTCCTCTTGTTAGCATTGTGGTGAGTTGCAATATGGTAAAATCATGGTGTGCTGATGATGTGCCTTTATTTGATACTTTATAGGTCACTATCACATGACAAAGGCTTTGAGACAGCTTCATCTTCGTCTGTCAGTAATTTCCATTTGCCTTCCTGGGTAAGTATGTAAACTGTGCACACGGAAAAAGAACTCAGTTCTTGTTGATAAGATAGAGGTCCTTGTGCTGCCACTTTTTACATGGAAGATGCTTGTTCAGGTTTTAGCACCTCAGAAAACATGTCTTCTCTGGGTGCTCATGGCAACTGCTAGATTACAAAGTTTGTAGGGGGGGGTCTGAATAACCTGAGAATTAAGATTGTGCATATTCAGATCTCTTTTCACTTTTCTTTCTTGTTTTCTTTTTTCTTAAACCTTGTTTTGTAAAGATAGTCAGCTGGTTGACTTAGGGCAAAAGTTTTAAAACAAAGTAACATTAGAATATGCAAAGTGCAACACACAGGTCAAGAACTTAATGAGAATGTAAAGTCCTTTTAAATTTCAGTGGTAGGAAAAATATGAAAATGTAAACAGAATAGGTAATTAGAAATCTCTGAAGGTCAAGAATTCAGTGAGAAGTTTAGCAGAACTGTAATGCTACTGCAACAGGAGTTGGTTCAGTTTTAACACATAAACTGAGAGCTAATTAGAATTCCATCCATGCTCTTCCTGTGTTACTGTTTTTTCTTTTGGCATTGATTAATGCAGGTACCTATCAATTTGAAAGATGAATCTTAGTGACTAATTTACTGGTATTCCTAAGCTTTCAGGTACACAACCTGTTTTTTTTTTATCTGTATGGTGGGAAAAGTTTTGACACCTTTTGAGGGGTTTGATGTCTTTTAAGCTGAAGTAGAAGTGGTAGTTTAAAGAAGAGGTTCTAAATTTATGGGGTCACATTCATAGATGGCATAAAATGAGTGGCACTTGGAGTGCTTCTCATACAATCACCTATGGTGGCACTGAACTGCATTTGGCCCAAAATGGGGAAGTGGGAGGTAGTATTTTTTTTATGGTACTATTGTGTACGTAATTAAAAACAAGAGAAGACATATATTTGGGGTAAGCTTAGTATTCATAAATGTGAGTGATTAATAACATACTCTTGACCTTTTCCAGGCAGCATATAGCTGGCATAGAATAAATGATGGTCCCAAACACACTGGCTTGAAGGGGGCTGCTGGGAGCAGCTGTCCTGGTGTGATACTGTGACCGCAAAACTAGTCTTAAGACTGGGATAACCACTGTGGGGAGAAGGTTCAAAGGAAGAATTCTGTGTGTTCTCCAGTTCCTGTAGAATTACACCCAAATTTCAGTTTTTCAGATTTCGTGGGCAGTGAGGTTGGTATGTGTAGGTCTGAAAGCACGAACACCAAGTTAAATTACTGAAATTCTTTATGACAGACTAGTTACATAGGAGAATGTTGCTTTCAGTTTTATAGCATTACTGACAAGGATCGTGTTCTGTGTAGAGTAATTGGCGCGACAATTTTTACAAAGTAAAAATGTATTGGGAAATTCAAAAACTGGCAGATAGACTTCAAACTGTTGTTCAGAGCTGAATACAAATGCACTGATTTCTGAACTTACTTTCTGTGTCTTCAGGTAAGAGTCAGATTAGAGTCCTGTAAGTGCCAAGCACTTTTTCTTTATTTGGAGAAATAGTAAAGGATACTGAATAAGAATAGTTTAGGGACCTTGCTTCAGGTAGTACCTTCAGTCATTATCTGGTTTTAGTTTTATGTGAGGAAGTCTTTTGTATGCATGGAAACTCGGTCCTAGAAATGAAATGGTGATCATAATTTTCCCACAGCTTTAAGAGGAGTGGACCTTGATTTTGTGCATAGTGCTAAATGTAGGTCTTACCTGATGTTGAACCGTTGTGAACAAATTGCAAAGAATAGAAGGGTAGGGTATCTTTTTGAGGAAAAAAGCATAATGGAAGCTTTAGAAAAAGCAGAGAAATACATTTCCTAGTAGCTTAAAAAAAAGATAATAAAAATAATGTGCCTAGTTAAGGGGAGAATAGAGATTTCATTAGATTTGTCCATGACTAGAAACTTCCATTACTTTAGGGCAGCTTTTATTTTGGTAAAAGTGTAGATTTCTTTTATTATACATTTCTCAGCAAAGTAACCATTTATGAATGGAGTTTAGTAATTCAATCGTGAGGTACAGGAGAGACACCTGGGTTCTGGTCTTGGTTAACAAGTGCCGGGTGCAGGGTCAGTGCGTCAGAAGCTAAGAGGAGGTGAGCCGCTTAGCAAGGGACCCTGTGAGCGTTTCAAAAATTGGCCGATGGTCTCAAAAGTTTGTTGCATACTACTGTCCCTCTTGGCACAGCAAGCTGAGAAACCATTTCAAGCAGACACATAGTTTAGCAGAAACATAACTGGTTTCTGTGTTGAGGTAAACTCAGAATATTTAAGAAGCTTGCTCTTAATGCTTTTGAGTTTTTTGGGGGCTGCTTGTCGTAAACCCGTCACCTGCAGAACTTCCAGTTGTTTCATCAGGAGGTTTATTTAGGAAAGGAGCGTAGGAGTGATGGTGAGAGGAATTTGTCCATGTTTATTTTCCTGTTCAAGGAAGAAAACCTTTCTCTTTCATAGCTGTCGTGTGAATAATTAAAGATATTAAATGTCAGTTTTCCACATAAAATATCAGAGGTAATTGTGCAGTTATTTTATAGCTAACATTTTTCCTGTTCATCCAGAATGATTTTAATACACTTTGTTCGTAAATTAGTGGTTCCATAGCTTGCGATCCCATAAGCACGTGAATATCTTTAAGCAGATGACAAGTCGTCTTAAATTCACTGATACGATTGCTTACATTCAGAGCTTAAAGTTCTTCCAGGTTGCTGCCGCTCATGGTCTGCGGGCTGAGGATGCACAATGTCTCCTAAGGTCAGTCACCGTGGCATTAGGCAGAGGCAGTCTTCTGACATAGAGCTGGTAGTAGGGTGGCATGAAGAAAGGAAATTTTGACCAAGTGAGCTGGGGAGAGTTACTCTTCCACTGCATGTAGTGGTGGGGAGGTGCAGGTGAAGTAGATCAGACCTGCGGTGTGCAAGGCTCTGCTGTCCTGTGAAGGTTATAAACGCACTTGCAGTGAAATCTGGGCACCTGGGAGGCGAAACACTGCCTCTCTTTTGACAGTATGTGGCACATGTAGTGTTCAGGTACTTCATCTGAAGGTGGTTCCTTGGAGGAAGGTACTGTAAATTTCAGTTGGAAGTGAACTGAAACTCTGTTTTTAATTTCTGAGTGTGTTGCAGGTTGTCTTTGTGAGCTCTGGCAGGTGATGTAGTCAAAAGCAGAGCCCACTTTCCAAATTTTGGACCCAAGTTGGACTGCCTGTGCCCTGCTGTGGGGGTGGGTGGCCAGCTGCAGCTGCTGGTGGAGTCAGCGGCACTGCTGTGGCCCACCACTGGCTTCCAGGGTCAGAGTTTACTCTTGGAAACACAGCCATGTGTCCCTTTGACATCTGCAAATGGAGACTAGCAGTACTTCCCTGTATCATTAAATCATACGGCACCCATATATTGGAACATTTTTCCTGAGTGAATTAAGTTTGTTTTAAAGCAGTATGGATGGTGTTTTACCTTGCTGTAGCCTTAATAATTTATATTTTCTTTATTACTTAGCAGTCTGTAAAACTGGATTGAAATAGTAGTTGTTTGTGTTTCAGAATATTCTTGAGAAGAAACAGGAAAGTCAACTTTCTGACTTCTGTATTCTTAATTTTCTTTCTTTCCTTTCTACCATGTTTCCCCTCTTTCCTGGGGTATCATTGTCAGAAGCTTTTTCATTCTGTTTTATGTCAAAAGATTATTAGGGATTACTTCCTTTTTTTTTTTTTTTTTTTTTTAAGATCAGAAGTGATAAAGTGTTTCTGTCTGACAGCCACCTGGTGAGCCTGGTGCTAGTGGATGCGTGAATTTCACAGACGCCTCCTACAGCTCTTACCCTTCTTGACAGTTTCAGAAGGGGTAAGACCTGAACCAGCATAAGAATTGCTCTAACTTTAAGAATGGCTTGACGGGCTGCTGTTAGATTGCATTGCTTGGAAAAAAAGGAAAAAAACCAAACCCCATATGTTATTCTCTCAATAATAATTATATTAATAGTTGGCAGTTGTAGGCATTGCCTTATTCATCTGCTTATGTCCTGTCTGGTGAAGTACATAAGCCATACTGTAATCGCACACCTCAAAACAAGGAACAATCATTTTTATCCATGTTTTAGGCATCTGAGATACAAAGCACTGAAGGAGCGTAGCCTTGCCAGCAGTCACTTAGCTGGTTAAGCATTAACACAGAATGGAATAAAATCCGCATCTTACTCCTTAGTTTTGTATCCTTTCCCTTGGTGTATGCCACTGCTCTGAAGCTTTCCAGTTAAATGCCTTTCTTGACATGTGAGTAGTCTCACTGAATTCTCTGCCAGTTAGGCATCTTTTGCTAATACTCAACTTTCATTCATAATGCTGCTTTAAAAAGAAAAAAAAAAAAGCACCTTCAGAATAGTGTGAAGTTACTGACTTTCAGTTCAGTTATATTTATTGACAGGAGAGTCTAAAGTAGGAGGAGAACTTACTTAAGATTTTTTGTCACTAAACGTATTTAGGCTGCTGTGTATATTACACTATTTAATACAAACTTACTTGTATTAACTTTATGAAGTAAATTACTGGTTTTCATAGCAATGTTTTTAATATATGCATACATGTGAAAAATTCCTTTGCAATTAAATTATTTTTTCATATTCATAATCTAATGTGAAATCACAACTAATTTTCATATGAAACATGGAATTGACAGAAGCAGCTACTTTGGCACTCTGGCAGTATTGTGATAAATAGGGTAACTTACTAATTTGAACTTCTAAACCCGCTAAATATACTTCATCCTGTAATATTCTCAGATTTGATGATTACTAGTGTTTTGTTACTGAGAATGAGTTGGCTTTGATTTTAAAATCGGAGCTGTATTTGAGGAATAAAGCATACTTTACGTAATGCCTGACTGTACACCTAATTGTGATATTCTCACAATGATAGCAGCTTTTTATTATTTTTAATATTTATAAATTTGATTACATAAAAGATGAATCAACAAAGAGGAAAAGCATGGTTTTGACACTTTTCAGTGTTCTTGCCTTTTTCTTTATAGCACACAAATGCATAACGTAGTAGCAAGTCCTTATGAGCATGGACAATTCAGCATGTGAAAATAAACTAGCTTCAGGCATATCTGAGTACAAAGAAAGCTAGTACAACAAAATCACAATTTTTAGCGAGGGGAAGGAAAGTTAACAGGATTTTGTGAGACTACACAAAGAAAATCAGTTGCTTAAGAAGCATGGAATTTTTATTGTCGGAAATCTTCCACATGGGTGTTTCGATATAAGAGATTTTCTAAAATGTAGCCATCACTGAAAGTAAGAAGTATCATTTTATTGACCCTTATTGTCATAGAGAGCCTCATTCAGCAAAAATAAAAATAAAAATAATTCTGGGGACTTGCACAATATGGGATCTATGGAACTTAATTCAAGTGGAAGCTCTCTTGACAAGAAGCTTAACAAGTCCTGTCTACACCTTCCCTTGCTGAGAGAAAGTGGGAATGTATGTCTTCCCTCTGCCTGTTTGGTGTTTTTTGTTTAGTTTGTATTTTTATTATTCTTTCTGAAAGGTGATATGTGTGTAGCAAATCGTTGAGGAGTCTGCTTTGAGACATGGTGAATCCACACTAACTTTGTGCCTGCCTGTGGGGTTACTCTCCTCTTACACAGGTGTAGCAACAGGAAGATTTTGGCCATCCACACTCTCAGGAGGGCCTTCGTCCTGCTCTTCTGGAATCCAGCATTCCCCTTGGCAGGCCCAAGCATATGTGCTGAAGTCCTGCTCCTTGGTACTGTTGATGAGAGCTGTACTGGCCTGTGGCAGGGCTCAAGTGAGGAAAGCTTAAACCTGGTCCTGAGCCTCTGGTGGGCTGGGTTGGGTTGGTGACTACACCCTACTGCTGAGTGTGCTGGGCAGTACTTCACTGCTGTTGGGTTGATGGCTTTCAACCTATACCTTTCAGTTCTTTCCCCAGTATGTTTTTTTCTGCCAGCTTCATAAGGGCTTTTAAACATATGCCTCGTCAGAAGTTGTCTTTTTTCTTTTTAATATATATTTCATTTTTACCCATGTCCTGCACAATCAAGAGTTACCCAGCGATGATGGTGGGTAAGGCATGTCACACAATAATAGTTAGGATTATATCTCTTGCAGTAGAATAGTAAATCTTCACTTTTCAATCTGGGTGTTCTTTTATGAAGCAAATAATCCTAGGTTTTTGTTTGCTTATGTGAGAGAATGCATTATTTTGTGGTTGTCAAAGCAATTTTTAAGAGAAAGACATCACGAGAGATTTGGAGATGAAGCTGGATAAAGAAGACCTGGGGAGAGAATGGAATGGGTGAGGGGGAACTTGATTTTTTTTTTTTTTATCTTGTTTCAGCCTCTTCACTGTGAAGTAACTCCATGAAAGTCAGTGGATTTGAAACATTGTGATGTTCTGCATTAAAATCTGTCTGTGAGAGTTGGGAGTAAGTTGCTCTCTTTTTGCCAGTTTGATGAAAAAGGCATTTTTGTGGCTGGCCGTGTTTTGATTTGCTTTCCATAAGTGATCTTTCAGCCACATCATGCCTACAGTGATCTACAGTTAGCAACATCATGCTGATTTTTTTTTATTATTTTTTTTATTACTTATGGGGTGAAGTACAGGAACATCAACGCATCTTGTCCTAACTACTGAAGAGCTCAATCCTATAGCTGCAACTGTGCAGTTGGATTCCTGAACCAAAAAACAGAACCACAGCTGCATCAGTGATGTGCACCCGTTCGCAGATCTGCTGCGTGGAGTTGCTGGTGGCCTGTAATTCCTCAGGAAAGCTGCAGATTTCACATTATTCTTAATTATTGATGCACTGATAGTCTTGTTGGGGTCATGCTCAGTTGTACTTGGTGATCAGTGCATGAGCTTATAGGCAGTCCTTGACCTGATGATGAGCAGTGCAGGAAGGGTTAGGAGTAGAGACATTGCTGGAATATGCAGGGCTCCCATAAATGAGAGGAGGGTGGAAGAGCATAAAGTGTGAGAATGTCATTTCGTAGTTGGTACGTCACTTGGCGTGTGTGCCGTTTTGTTTGAGTACGTTTGCTTCCCAAGTTGGTTATATGGCTAGCCAAAGCAAGCATTCTGATGTGCTGCAAATCAATGTTTGGAGATGATAGATTT
Organism: Stercorarius parasiticus; assembly: GCA_013396915.1. Classification (NCBI taxonomy): domain Eukaryota; kingdom Metazoa; phylum Chordata; class Aves; order Charadriiformes; family Stercorariidae; genus Stercorarius; species Stercorarius parasiticus. The sequence continues at coordinate 8,514 of VWZL01002686.1, forward strand.
GGAAAGAAGTAGCATTATTACTTCCACTTCATTCGTAAGTCTAGCTTCAGATTTTCTTTCTCTTTGCAGAAGGTTTCTTTATAACCGTGTTTCATGTTGAATAATGCAGACTTCCTGCCTACCTCAGTTCTAATCAGTGAGTGCTCCGTGCCACAAACTTGTGAGTTTCAGGGTGTACCTCTTGTTTGAATATGTCTGTAATTTTTTGTCTTATTTAAGTAAAGTGTCTGTATTTGTATTTCTTCCCTTTAATTTGTTTGAGATACTCTTTCATACATTGTGTTAAACATCAGTCATGAAGTGCTCATAATATATTTTGAAACAAGTACGCAAAATTGCAGCATGATCCAGCACTGATTAGAGCTATGGCATACAAATTAATAAGAAAATAAAAATAGCATCATTAATTTCCAGCTGCTTTTGGAGAAACAGAGGTGTTCATAGGGGGGAATTTGGTGTCTGCAAAATGAAGAATGACAAAACTAGTAGCAAATACATTAATGCAAATGACTATTCACAATTTACTTCCTCTATTCTATTTATTAAAAATGGGTTCCAGTGCTGAAAGAATAAGTAGAAGCTCCAGTGCCGTTCTTTATAAACTGTTGGACTAAATAAAGAGCAGAAGTGTCAGAACTAGAGCAAGGGGAGAAAGTTTTTTAACTTTATTTCTCAGTATGGAAAACCTTAAATAAGGGAAGTAAGCTATGGATAGCTAAATATGATTTGTTGAATGTGTCCATTTCTCATTAATATGAGAGAGAATTGCCTGTGTATGAGTGGAAAATTATCTTTTAAGTGTTTCCCTTGCAAGGAAAATACTCATTTACTACCGTCTCTTGTGTGTACTTGCTTGTGCTCATCTGTCTCACCTCAGCATTGTGTACCAAAGCAGCAGAAGGTAAATAAAGTCTATGGTTAAAAGTGACCCAGGCAAAAATACTACAAAGTGAGGGGCCCCACCACAGTTCAGACCATCAGTTTCCTTCAGAGGATGCTGGGGAAGAGATCTGGATGCTCAGTTGCAGGTTTTGGAATCTCCATTCAGTTTGCTGTTACTCAGGGCCAGGCTGTTGTTCAGCTGAGAGCTCCAAACAAAGCTTTGGGCCTGCATGCCTGCAAAGTCTTCCTCATTTTTAATCGGCGAAGGAAGATCCTGCCCTCCTGAGAGACACGTCTAGAGGAAACGGATTATTTATTTATATTGGTGAAGTGGACTCTTGAGGATGTCCCTGTTGAGCTTTCTGTTTCACTGTGGCGATGGGGCCTGGGTGAGTGAGAGGATGCTGGAGTGCAGGGAGAGAAGCACCTGAGGAAACTGGCCAGCTGCTGTGTTTGGCCTAAGAATTGTCCTGCTGGTTTCTGTGCCATGGGTGATCTAGTTTCTGCATGCAGTCTTGCTTTCCTGGATGGACCCACACACCTGCATTTGAAGTTTACTGTTAACTCTTCACTTGTGGAGACAGGTGGTGTGGCGGTCATCGCAGGCATTCCCATGCAATCGGTCGCAGGAGAGAAGGGCACAGTTCGGGTTTTCCAGTGATGACAGTATGTGTTCCCTTATTCAAGGATCCTGGAGAAAAAAAAAAGAAATATCTTTGTGAGTGGGGGATGGTGTTTTGTGGAGCGCTAACAGGCTTTGCAGAAATTGAGCAGGGCTGAAGGAGAGAGTGGGGGCAGGCACAGTGAGAGCAGGGAGGTTTTTACACCTCCTGTTACTGGCCCTTGTGAGCTCCTGTGTATGTAGGCTTACGTGTCTGCTGCCTGGACGTTCCAGTTACACCTGTGGAACTGATTTAAATAATGATTTTTGGCCAATAAGCACTTGGTTTAAATTGGTGCTTTTAATCTCATTTTACTTTGGTATTTTTGTATTTGTTTTCTCAGAAGCAATCTCTATTGGTAGACAACCGTTAAAATATGTTGCTAAATATAGTCTTTACACTAAATTTGGTGCTACTTTTTCTGTTAGTTCAGAGGATGCACTGTATGCCTGCACACTTTCTAAGTGATTCTGTGGCTTCCATGCATTTATTTAGATTGCAACTGTTAAGAAAGTTTTGATTTAGGACATGACAAATTACATCTTTTAAATGTGGCCTTTAAGAATGTCCTATTTAATAAAGCCACACTCATGCATGAACACACATGTACACACAAGTTAATGCAAACAGAGTTTACACTTAAAATGTAAGTAAAGTATTATCCCTACTAAGGTAACCAGTGCTGTTGTAACTGAACACAAGCTTTTAGAATTAGTAGAACTCAAACTTCTCTGCTTTGCTTTCTCAGATGAGGAGGAAAACAAGTGATCTTGCATTTTCAATTCCCAGTTAATTTCTCAACTTTACACGAAACTCTACTAAGTGACTTTTGGAGCAAAGACATTTTCTCTGCAAATGCAGTGGAAGATACTACTTTGAGGTTCTAACCCTTAATACTTCTTCTTGGTCCTTCAATGAAGACTCACCTGTTCAGTATTTGAACTTTGTTCACAGTTTTGTCATCAAACATTTGCCATTTATTTTAATTTTATATAAATTGAGTTATATAATATTATAGTAGAATTTAACATTGTTTTGTCATAAAGTTTTTTTTATTAAAATACACTCAGTATCAATAACATCTGATTGAAATTTGGATCTGATTTCTTTGTTCAGAAAGGATTAATTTGTTTCTATTAAACTGAATATATTTTCTCAGATACTTCAGTATCTATTATCCAAGCTTTCTATTTGTAATAACAGGTGCTGTAGGCAGTATCTTGCGCTGTTAAGGAGTGTGGAGTAGCTCACTAGGTGGTACTGTGGCTGTAGTAACCTTTTTTTTTTTGTGTGAGCTAGACCCCTCTGTAGCTTCTAGCAGATATAGGTCAACAGATACCTGTCTGTTTACACATATTAAGTACTTAACAGTCAAAAAAAATGAAATTATCATTTTAAAATTGTCGTTGCAAGCTTTCCTCTAAACCGTGTGGCATGTGACTGTGACCTTAATGGTTGAGGGGGGAAACTTCATAACTTTCAGGAACGAATCTAGCACCACTGGTGTCCAGAAACCAAGTTGGTTACTGGATGCTGAATGTATTACTAATGTATTAGATGAAGGAAGAATAAGGAGACAAAAAAACCCCAGGTAAACATGTCATAGCAACTCAGTGGGCTAACATGGGTAAAGAATTCTAACCCCCACCCTACCAAAATATTAATAGCATCTGGGCAGAGCCAAAAGAGCTTGATAACATGTATTGACTCTGCAGCTCCACACAGTTTTTCTGCAGCAGGAGAACTCTGTAGCAGTGTCTCCGTGTTAAGGAATGTGGAGTTAGACCTCTGGTAGTAGAAGGGTTGTGCTCAGAAATGTAGAGTGTGCCTGAGGCCTGGTGGTGCAGTTATACAAACTACTCGTATATTGCAATTTTGTCCCTGCCCCCGAAGGAGGCGTTACACGCTTCAAGAAGTGTTTTTATGGCCTTCTCTCCCCAGAGGAAACATAGGTTTCGTGATCCTGTCTCTGTCCTGTTTTTCTGTATTCTTTCATATCCATGTGTAGGGTACTCAAAGTCTCAATAGTTATTGTGATCTTGTGTAACTAAATATAAAAAGATAAGATTAGAAAGCTAAATAGAAAATGGAAGAAAATCAAAACAAAGGTCAGAATGCTATTGTAGATCACAAATGTTTAAAACAGTCACTTTTTAAAAAGAAAAAGAAAACTTTCCTAAAAAAATTGAAATGGGGAAAATTACTGAGTATTACCTGCTCTTTTTCTTAAGAAGAGAACAAGCCAAAGATGAATCACTCATCCTGAAAGGGTCGTCATTTTCACGTACATTTGGTACACGATCGGTAAGAAAATAAAGTAGTTACATATTTCGGCAACTTTTCTGATGGAAGCTGTTCATTGCTGAAGCATTTATGTTTTATGAAGCTGCCCTTAAACAATTAGCTCTTGTTTAGCATAAGTGTTTAAACAGAATGCCTTACTAATGCGTCTGATTTTGTAGTTATTGCATTTCCATAGGATTGAACTATTCTTGTTCTAACTTGCTTTTTTTCCCCCCCTTAGACATGTGAAATGTTGAGGCTTTCTTTTCTTCCCTTTGAGAAAATAAGTATTTGAGCCAAGATTTTCTCAGGAGAATTGGTATCTTTGAGGGTGTTCTGTCTGAGATGTCTCAGAGAAACCTTTTACTCAGCATGTGCTTAGCAGTGTTTTCCTGCTAGGTTACGTTGAAATGGGCTACTGGTCAGGCTAAGAAATTTGGATATAAAATTCACTTTGGTCTGAATTCGGAGTTGGTGTGAGCTTGTGCAATTCCACTGAGCCTGCTGAACAGAATTTGGCTGTGTTAGTCACGGCGATTGTGGCAAAACCAGCTAGGAGCAGTGCGTGTTTAAAATATTGCTGTAGCTACATCAGTAACACTTGGTCAGAAGAATGAGACACCCTCGCTCCTTTTTGGTTTGGTGGTTTTTTTTATTTTTGTGGGAGGGTGTTTGGTCCCATCACTGCAATTAAAGCTCACTTTTTTTCCTTTTACTTTGGTGAGCTAGATGGATCAACTTAGTGAAATAATCCCACCAATGGTCCATATTTAGATGACAGGCCAGTCTTTTTCTTGAAACAATTTTATACTCAGGAACTTCCAGAAAATCATATCTTCACAACCAGAAGTGTTTCTGCTAGTTCTTGTCGCTGCCAAGCAGTCTGCTTTCATGGCAGCTCTAGCCAAGTGCGGAGGGAGTGGAAAGGTAGGTGCACTGTCTTAGCCTGAGCCCTCCAAGTTTGTATAAGGTAAGCTGCAGGGGAATACCCTTTGCAAAGTATCATGTGTATTGCTCGCTGTCTGCAAAATGGATTCTGTCACTTTCCCAGGTACTTCTCCCCCCACACCTCCAAAAGCGACAGGAGCAGCTAATCATATGTGTGATTCCCCCACCTCCCATCCAAAAAGGAGCTATGCTGTTACGTGTGAGCTGTGCCCCATTAGGTCTAATCACTGTCACGCTGAGTTCAGTGAGAACTTTGCTATTGATTTCAGTTGAAATAAATTCTGACTTGGAAGAAAACCTTCATGAATCTCATTGAGGATTCTTTAAGGATCATCTGTACTTTATTGGTATAATGATATAGGTGATTGGTGTGAGTTTCACTGTGGTACAAATGTGGGTGAAAGTATGAGCATGGGTGCAGTAACCTTGGAATAAAGGTACAGTATGCCAATACAACTTTTTCAGCTATGGAGACTAAAAAAAGCTGTAAAATCCCTTTCACAAGGGTGTACTTGCATTTCTCTAAGTTTGCTTTTTTTACCCTTCGAGGTGTGTTGGTATAATAACTGGTGTAGAAGTGAAGTGCACGCACACAAAAAATCACTTGCTAGGTATAGACCAGTATCCTGGTGCCATAGTACTCGTTCTGATTGTGTTCTGGCATAGTTGAAACAAGACTATTTTCTAAGGTAGACTATTTCCTAGAATAATGTATAGATTATACTCTGATCATGCTAGGAGTGAAGAAGAATGATCTTGAAGTGAATTTCTAGTAAAATGTGTCCCAGACACTGAATTAAATTCTTTAAATACGACCTGGGGCATATACAATACTGTATCTAGTACAATTTACTATTTAAGCTCAAATATATTCAGAGGGATGGGTGAAAATGCATTCCAACTCTGCACTTGTATTTTAGCAAGCAGATGAATGGTTAGCACTTCTTCTAGGATTCCGGCAAAGGGTGAAAATTGTGCTGGATGGAACCGGAAAAAAAACACTGTCTGGTGCTGCAGTTTTTACCATTAACTTGCTTCATGATCTCAGGCAGAGTGCTTCCTTTTTCTTTCTGTGTTTCTCCATTTACAAACTTAGGATGGTGATGGCTTCTGTCTTTGTGAAGTGTTGTGCAATCTCTGGAAGAAAACCTTGGTACTGAGTAGCAGGGCAGAAAGTTGAGAAGAGTTGTCTAGAGTTTTTAATTTGTTATTATTTTTTTATTACCATGTGTTTGCTCTATCATAGGGTAAAATAGGAGTGGCATGAATTGTGGTGGTGTTATAATACTTAGGGAAAACTCTCCCCTGAGGCTCAGTTTTGTTTAATTTTTGTGAAGATCTAGAAAAGATGCCTGCTTCGTACTCTAGAGAGGTGGACTTCAGGTTGACTTTCAGCATTTCATCCTACGGAGAGTTAAAACAATTCACTTTCTAAACAGGTAGATAAACAAAGTCTGTAAGAGTGTGTACTGCAGAACACAGGTGGTGTTGTCATTTATGTGTTAAATATTTTGTTAATCAGCACATTAATAGGCTGTAATAACACTTTGCTCTCCTGTTGTGTACTTTTACAGGCATCAACTAACTACATTTTACAAACATTTCAGAACCAGTGTTACCACCCCAGTTTTGCACATTGCAGAGTAGACCCAGGGATGTTCAGGTAAGACCAGATGGCTGGTAGCAGAACCAAGTACAGAACTCGTGAACTTCCTGCAAGTTTCTGTGTCACTGTTAGATTTATTACATCAGCTACCTCTTTATTCCTAAAACATCTGCCATGTGTATGTGCACATATTACTTCTCCATATTCGTAGGTGAAAAAAATGATGGCTAGCTGTCATCTATCAATTTCAGGCTTACTGGTTAAGTATTTGTGAATTTAGCGAATCTGTTAGCATCCGAATTCAATTCAGAATTATTCTTCTACATTTGAGAGCTTGTGCTGCGTGATAGAAACATAACCTTGTAGGTCAGAGCTTTTGGACTTGATGTTTTGTTCTTCCAACCCAGAGTCTCTTCTTAACTCAGTACTGTGTGAATATTGCCCTCCGTTCTCCCTACTTCTCTGAAAGTGACTGTTGCAAGGATGCATAAGCATGTTCTGTTTGAGATGTGTGAAGGTGATAGCATTTATGCTGGTTCCAGGCATGAGCCAAAATGTCCTACTGTTCAAATGGGGTTCTTAGGCCAGGCTTGGTCTGTACTTAAGTATTTCAGGCTGTTCAGTTCAGCTCTCTAGCCTGAGATCCTTGCTCTAAGGATTGGCACAAATGGTCTGTAAGGAAGTCAGCATTGTGGCAATGTGGGGTTTTGTGGGGCACTTTGTAGTTCAGGTCCCAACTTTAAACTTGTGGTTTCATAGTGGGTCAGTAACAAGGAAGCCTAATGTCTGTCTTTTAAAGGAGATTAGACTGAGAATCCATGAATCTTGTGCTTTCTTTTCTTAGGCTAGTACTGTTCAGAGCTGCAGACTTCAGTGACAACCTAGGGTTTTAAGCATGTTCCACTTTCTCAGTTGGTACACAGTCTTGAGCATACCAGCACTCGATTTCACAGAAAATTCTTAATACCTTGTTCACCTTCTGATTTCAAATCCAGCCATCTGTGTGCTATACTGTGAAATAAAATGATAGAAAGCTAAGAAGATAATCAGTAAAAATCTGTAGATCCCAAGGGGAGTTATCCCCCATCCTTGCTCTACAGTTCCAGCCAGTGCTATCAGGTTTTATGACTGCTGAAGTTTTTTAAATGCTGCCAAACTTACATCTTTTTGACTTTCTCCTGTATTGGGCTTGTCTTAAAGGCAAGGGTCATGTAGGGAGATGGGAAAGAATTACTAGAATAAAAATATTTGTCTTAAAGAAAAAAAAAACCAACTGAAAAACAACTTCTAAAAAAACCAACAAAACAAAAAATGGGGAAACAGCCTGTAGATCTTAAGGAACTTGGCCCGAAGAATGCTAGTCCTGGTTGCCATCCAAATAACTGATTTTTATTTCACAAATACAAAAGTTTTTTGTCTGGTTGATTTTTTTTTTTTAAGAATTGTGCTTCAGTTGTGGAGAGGACAAAGAACTTTATATACTTGATTATTTTATTTATTGATAGTCTACCTGAGCTATTGCAGTTGTGGGATTGAAGCCCTACATTGCAGCTAATCTTACAGGGACCTGATCCTGCTCAGAGACATCTTGTTACAGATCCTTGGGCACGTGCACAGTTCTGGGTAAGCTGTTGTGGCTTGGCATCAATGAAACAATTGGTGAAGATGGATCTGATTATGGATTCCGGTTTATGAAGCAGTGAGGTTCCTCTTGGAAATCTGATAAGACTTGTTACATACAGAATCTTGTAAATTCTGTAACCTGAGTGACTTTCAGCGGTGTTTCTCAAGAAATAGAGACAATTACATTCAGAACTTTCCTTTTTTTCTCCTTAAAGTGTAAGGCTAAACAGTTGACAATGAAAGGAAATCAATAAGGGTATAGATAAAATAAAAACAGAAGGGGTAAGTGGCCCAATAGTGGGGTTTTTGTTGTTGTTTTTTATTTGGTTGGTTTTTTAATATTTCTTCCTCCAGTTAATACATGACTAAAATAATTTATGTAACTGCTTCTGAAGTGTCCTCAACAAAAGCCTGCAAAAGTCAAATAATGTTTGGGTTTTTTTTCAGAAAAATAAATATTCTGAGGAAAAAGTAAAACAGATCTTACCCTGACAGCTAAGGAGTAGTGTTTCAGATGGGAACCAGGCTGAAGTGATGCTGTGATGCTTCCTTGACCTGGACCAGATGCTTCTGACTCCTTAGAGAACTCGAAACTTTAAGCAAAGTTAATGCTGGTTAGTTTTGGCTGCTGGTATTCAGAATGCTGTGGACAACAGCGCAAACTGAAAATCATCAGGTACTTTTCAGTCTGATGTTGCTTGGGAGTGCTGTTATTATCAGTTCCAACTAAGTTAAGCTCACCAAGAAGAGGACTTCTGGTCAGGGTATGAGAAGTCTCTCTATGCTACCACTGGTTTCCAGCAATCCTGAATAATAAGGTGGTAGCTCAACTCCCTGGTACTGCAGTTGGACTGCTATGGGTATGAAGGCAAGCAGAAAGTTAGCTCAGAGATCTTGCTGCATTGGTAGTACTGAAGAATACAGGAATAGTAGAGAAATAAAATGGAAATAAGAGGATATGGCAGGATATGATTCACTTGCATCAAAGTGGAGTTTCTTGTAAGGTCCTAGTATTTCCCTCTCATGCTTTCTGGTGTTATGGAGACCTGCAGTTGGATCTGATCCATTCTGGTGCCAGAGCATGCTGTTTCTTTTTCTCTGTAGCCAAGGACTGAAGGTGGTTCTTAGGTACATGTCTGCAGTTACAGTGAGGCTGACTTAACATCATGGTGCTCCAGAGCAGACAAAAGGCTGAACCAAATAGCTTGTGACAAGGAGATGTCTGTATTCCTAATTCCCAGAGTGAGGTAAGAGTGTAGTGGTAGTGGTACCGGGGCTGTCCTTGCAAGGTGTTGGCCGTGTCTTAGGCGGGTGGGGTATGTCCTGCAGTTCTGATTCCCCGATCATTGAGTCGGAGGACTTTCTTGTAGACATCCCTGCCTCTTTGTCTGGGTTTCCTGTAGTGGAGGTTGGGACAGGTAAGAACAAAAGTCAGGAACATTTTGGTGTCTTCCAGACAGTCAGGACACAGACACAACTTGGTCTGGGAGGGATTCTCACTACTGGAGCTGAGGTGTGGTCAGACGTTGTCACAGACCTCTGAACTTTGGCTTATAAGTTGATTTTATGGGTACTGGGACTTTAGGAGTATATAGGAAGAGATAAGGGAGGGAGGAAATGGGAGACAACCCAACTTGTGAAGTTAGCAGGGAAGCCTGTGAGATCATAAAACTTTTTATTCAAGAACGCAAAATTTCTGTTCCTCCAGTGTACTGTGCCAACTTGATTCATTGCCTGACACTTTGTCACTGTTGCAGTCTTTAGGAAAAATGCATTCTGCTTATGGATGAAAGAGGACATTCCTTCTGTATTTCCGTTGGCTGTGGATCTGTAATTATTGTTCTTGAGTTTATTTATGAGCTACTAAGGCCTTTACTAGAGATGATTTACTTGTGACGTCAGGAAGAGCTGTTCCTGTTTTGAGTCTGTTAACCGTTTTTCCTTTACCAGAAGGAAGTTACAAGGAGTTAAGTTTGCTACAGTGGGCATCAAGTACACAGCACGGTAGATCTCCACCAGGTTCAGTGAAGCAGTTGTGGGATGATGAGGGGGAAGTGCTCCCTAACTGTTCTTGCATTTCTATGCATCTGTAACAAATCACTTAGCTTGAAGAATAGAAAGGAGCAGGTTCATTGAGGCTGTTGATCGGGTTCACGGAGTCACATCATCTGCACTCCTCTGTGCTCTTTCATTTTTGAGATCTGGAGCAGCAGAGGTTTTGCTTAAATGAAAACAGAACCTCATCTGTTCTCTACTGTTCGCAGTTGCTGTTGTCTTTTGCACCTCCACAAAGTAGATGTGGTGAGTTACCTGTCTGAGGGGCAGTAGACAACATGTAAGACGTGAGAATGGAGATCCATGGGTCTTCACCTGCTTGTTGCTGTGTTGAAGAAGTTCATCCATTCCAATTGTCTCATTCTTTGGAGAACTTCACTCATTCGTTAAGTTGGCCATGTATGGTAGGGGTAGAGGGGGATGAGGAGAGGAAAAACATAAAATAGGAAGTCAAATGGCAGTTAAAAAGTAATCACATGGAATCAGATCTTTTGGGAGAACTGGACATGTGCTATCACCATATTAAAAGTTAAGCACATGCATAATTCCTTATAAGACTGAGATTATTATTGGATTTCAAAATTGCACCTGACAGCAAGGATTTTCAGCCTAAATTCATATTATTTCTATGTGGAATCTATTTCAAATATGTGAAACTTACTACTGGTGACAAGTATTTGATCATAGTGTTATTTTAAACTTAGATGCATTAGCTTCTAAAACTTAGGATTCTTGACAGATATTTAAATATTTAAAACACCCTCTATAAGATTACTAAATCCAGCAGTTCAACTATATAAACAATGCTAAGAATAATGAACCAGAAAATACTCAAAATGGCATACCCTCTCCATAAATATTTCTCTCTTATTTTAACATTCACCATGGTGAAACACAAGGAAAGTAACTCCTGAATGTGTTTTAACTGACTAGCTTGCTGCTGAAACAAGCTTTCAGGGAAATCCATGGAGTCCCACAAGGTGGCAGGAGCTAACTGTTCTGTACTAGAGCCGTGGTCTGAAGGAAAGTAAAGGTAATAAACTGACTTTGCTAGTTGCATTCATTCGAATCACGAGCAAGTTAGACCAAAATTTCAAAAACTTACCTTGTGTAGGCATTTCTTGGACTTCTGAAGAACTTGGGCAAATGAACAGGATTCTATCCCCAAGAGTCTTACTTTGTCAACAAAAAGGACCTTTATTTTCACCTAGTGGTGGTAATTTGCTTGTAATGTGCATCATCACTGTGAATGGAGAGCAGGGATGAAGCCATTCAGGAACTTGCTGGCCTATGGGGTTCACAGTTTAAAAAATTGTCAGTGAGCGTATCTAACTTGAAGACTCACCTTGACATCGTGGGAATGCTGATCACGAGGTGGGACACAGCAGTCGGGGCTGAGGGACTGTAGAAGTAAAAGAATTTTCTGCTGCTTCAGGGGGGCTGTAGATACGTTTTTCATTGGAAACTCTGAATAAAAAACAAACAACAAAAAAAGCTTGTGGATTATTGGAAGTAATCAAAATAGCTCATCCTAACTAGTGAGACTGTGTTGGCTGGGTCTTGACTAGTACATAGAGCATAAGGCTGAAACTTATTCCTTTCCCTTCCCAATGTCCTAGTCTTTCTTTAGGCTGCTGCGGTTCTTGTTTCACTTTTTCTTGCTTTTGTTTCCAGTTACCTGCTGATGGTCAGCACTCTCCTGAAAGACTCTGTGATGAGTATGTAAAGCACTGCAAAACAGCAAGGGGTTTAATCAAGTATATCTCATTGAAGGCATGATTCGAGACCTCTGGTTATATGCTCATGTTTGCTTAACCTTATACTTTGAGTTCTAAGTCTCTAACTTTTGTAAAATATCTCTGGCCTGCCTTAGAAGAACTCTGTGGACTCCAGGGTTTTAGTTGGTGGAAGTAACACTGAACCGAAGAGTAGTAAGATGAAGTGATTTGCCCTGATTCAGTGGACCATAGAGTGTTGGTTTTGAGACTGAATTTCTTGATTTGTGTTAAGAGATTTTATTTTAGATCAGCAAATGTCCATTTTTATTTTTTGAATGAGAAGACAGATCTGTATATTAGTCAGGCATCTTTGGGAATTTGGACAGCCCTGTTTATGTGAACAGACAATGCAATTTAGTAGGACTAAGGTGAAACGGAGAATGGGTAGCTTTCTTAACCAGTAGACAGGTATTAGGAGTAAAACTAATTCAACTTTTATATGAAATTTCAGTTTCTCCCATCCCACTTTGTGTCAATTGCTTGCCATTATAGTGTAGAAAAAGGTTCTAAGCATTTGTGATGGGGATATCTGGAATGTATATGAATGCCTGTATGTGAAATAGTGTCGTTTCCTTTTCTAGCAATGATGGAAGCAACTGAAGTTAAGAACATTTAGAATCAATTCTGTAGTGGCTTACAGACCTGTTGTACTAACATGCATTGTCCAGTAAAATACCTACACCTTGTTTTACTGACAGGGGTGATAGGACAAGATGTAGAGATGAGTGTTTTCAGCAGCTGCCATAAAGGAGTAGCATATACTGTTGTCTTGCCAAAAAATGGGAGCTGCAGAAGCATTTCTTTTTATACCCCTATGGCAGGAATGCATGAAACTTATGAAAGATCTTTGTTGTTAGGGCTGACCTGAATAATTTCAGTGGATGCAGTCAGATGATACTTGTAATTTCGAAGTAAAAATTCTGTGATTTCTAATGGTTACACCTTTTACTTGCCTTTCATTTGAAAAGAATTTTAGTTCTTACATAAACATCCTAAAATAATGATTAGGGAAGTAAATAATTAAGCAAGGATTCAGCATTTGATGAGCAGACTACTGAAATCTGTTCTATACAGTTGAAAAGGCACATTATTAAATGCACTTTATTAAGCAGTCGGTGCTTATTGAAACAAACTTAGCTATATCTGCCATTACTTCCGTTTGAAATTTTCAGTCACACAAGTGAAAGAAATGCCTCATTCCCATTGCAACTCGTAAGCAATGGGTCACTTATGGTGACTTGAAATACTCAAAAAAAAAAAAAAACCCACACAAAAAACCCCCACATACCTGTATGTAGATACGATGAAAGAAATCAGTTTTAAACTTTAAGAAATCATGTATTACCAAGGTGTCTGTGTTCAACAGCGTTCTTCAAGTGTAGTCCTGTATGCTACAAACGTGTGGACCTTAACGTGGCTTGCAGAGAGTTTGCTACCGCTGCACATCATATTATAGCAAGGTAAAGTTTCATTCTTAAGTTTCTTTATGCACAAAAATTCAGTGATTGTGATAATACCAGGGGTAGAAAGAGTAGTGCAAACAACTTGGTTTAATTCAATCCCAGAGTCAATTCAGAAAAAGGCTCCAGGGTGTATATTGACATATGTCTTACTGGGCAGAGTGGTAGCTTTCCAGAAAACAGTGGTCGCTGGGTGGTCGTTCTTAGCAGTGATAAATAAATGATCATGAGAGGTTTCTGCTTTGTGGTGTACTTAAAATGACTACAGTGAACTGGGAGGTCTAGTAAAGATTACTGAATAATTTGGCAATTGGTGACAATTGCTGTATAACTCCAAGTTAATCACAGTATTACTAGAGGAAATGGGGGTGGGAGGTGAGGAGGACTATGGAGGACATGTGCTTCTCCACTGTAAACCCAGGGTCTTCCCTCCCTATCTGCCAAACCCTGTCTTAAATGTCTCAACTATTCTGTTGATTTTAGTTAATTCAGGGACAATTGCAGTCGTCCCATCAACCAGATCCCCTGCCGAGGTGCTGAGTGCTTTCTCTTCTCCATGACCTCCTTGGGAATGCAGGGCATCGCTGGTCTCTGGTAAATGCCCAGCTCAGCTAAAGAGTCCAGCCAAACAAACAGGCAAATATATACTGGCTGTTTACTAACAAAGCTAAGAGTTTTCTGCATCCCTCCCAAGTCTGATTTGCAATTGGATTTGAGGGATTTTGAGATCTAGCAATTTGGCTGTGCAGTATGCAGGGTCTTTTAAAGAAAAATTCAAAAGATCCTTTACTACCAACTTTTACAAGCACCTTGTTAAAATGTAGCATTTTAAAGCCTAAGGTATGGATAAAACCTGGCATAATCTCAAACATTAAGGGTATGTCTACACTGTAGACCACTGTGTTTTGTAGTTACCTAAGTGTGCTTTCAATAAGGTAGAACAAGTATCAGAAGTGGTTTGGCAGTGGTAGCATGGAGCTTTGTGCACGCTAATTTAACTTGCATCGTGTAAGGGTAAATTAGCTCATGCAGAGCTGGGCTGGGCTGCTGTGGTTAGAGTTCCTTGTACTCGATTAGTTGGTTTGAGTAAGGTTTCTGTATCTAGGAGCATAGGGCTGCTGAAGCCATCTGGAGTCTTTGGGGACAGTCAATGATAGTTGGTGCCGTATGGAACGAGGGCACATCTTGGAAATTCCTTTAAGGTGCAAAGTCTGGTTAGGCTGCAGCAGCAGCTCTTCCTGCACTAGCAAGTTGCAAATCCTGTTTATGGATTTCTTTTATAGCACTGGATGTTGAAAGCAGTAGTTTCTCTTGGGAAATTATTATTCAATTAGCTTGGTATTTATTTTGATATTAAGTTTTGTTGTTGCTGAAAGTGAAAACTAGTTGGGGATAAGATCTGCTTATTAGAGGGCTTGTTCTTGGATTTTATAGGGGCAAACAGAGGAGGATGAGCGTATTGCCTTTGGTGCTCAGGGTAGAATTTTTGCCCTGCTCTTCTGCCTTTCCTTAAAGAAGCTGTAATTGAAAACTAGAGTTCTTGGGATTGTATGTGAAATACAGAAGTCAGTCAACTCTGACTGTCAGTCAACTGTCTGTTAACTGTCAACATCAAGTTACCTGTGTTTATCTAAAGTATCTAGTGTGTGCTAGTCGATTTAGTATCTATTTAGTACCCATTGCTTAAATAGATTAAACTGGTCTTTCAGTGACTTCAGCGAAGTCAGGTATTAATATTAAATTAAAATTAAAAGAAACTGTAAATGTGATGTCTGAGTGCTGCAATTATTGGGCCGAGCTTTGTGCTCTTACACCAGCATAATCCTTCAAGGCTGTGTTTAGCATTCTCCCCTGTCCTCCCTCCACTCTCCTATAGGGAAAGTAAAATTAAAAAAAAAANATTTAGTGTGCTGAAGATTTAATTGAGTGTCCGTTGACAGGGAATTATTATGTCTGTGTGGTTCGTATACTGCATTGGTCTACAAGTGATGCAGTTAAGTTCACAACCTACTCCCAAGTCAGAAGATCAAATTATAATAGTGAAATCACTGTGACAAAAATGTGAATATTGGAGAAGATGCTGAACTTCTCCAGGTTGCTTGTTACAGCAACCTCTTGCTCCTAGAGGAGTGCACGTGCCTTTTCTCAGGTCTCTTCATCATCAAAGCTAGCTTTTGCTCTCCTTCCTTCTCCTGGGCTGTACCGCACAGAGTCCCAAAGAGCAGCAGTGGTGGTCAGCTAGGTGAGAGACACAGGGACACAACTGATGACTTTTCTGAAGTTTAACAGCAGCAGCTGGAAGTTTTATTGTCTCCTATGGGCCATTGTACCTTTCTGTGGCAGTTCAAAATGCATCAGTAGCAAAAGTAGCAGTGGGTCAGCTCTGCAGGCACCACATTTCACTGTGTGAGGTTTTAATGTAAATAGCTGTTATTGTTAACCTGTGTTTAACTTAACGAGTGCAGGACAGATGCAGGAATAGGAGAATCTGTGATACTGGCAAGCCAGTGTCGTACCCTAACAACTAGAGTGTTTGTTGTTCTTCTGCATAGACCAAGCACGTAATTTGGATCTATAAAGCATTGCATCCTTTGGTAACAAGTGGCCTATCTTAAACCTTTTCTTCCTGTCAATTAAAAACAAAAAACAAAAAAAGCAGGTTATATATTACAGAAAGACCAATATATTAATGCTGTTACTGTGTTTATTTTTATACAAGCAGGTAGCTAACATGTAGATTGGCATCTGTGTTCCTTGCGTTCATGCTGGAGTGGAAGGAAGAGACCCACCCTCTTC
This sequence comes from Stercorarius parasiticus, assembly GCA_013396915.1. Lineage (NCBI taxonomy): Eukaryota > Metazoa > Chordata > Aves > Charadriiformes > Stercorariidae > Stercorarius > Stercorarius parasiticus. Next base: position 24,607 of record VWZL01002686.1, read on the forward strand.
TGTGGTGTCCCACAGATGTGTGTTAGTCTTGAATGCAAGAAACCTGTATGATATTCCGTGATGAAGAGGTTTGTTGTATTTATATGTGCATCAATCAGTACTTCACATAGTGCTTTGACTTTTGGTGGCTGAACCTAGAACGTTAAAAAAAAAGTTTGGGTTTGGGGTTTTTCTTTCGGGATTGCGTTGCATGTTTGAAGTAAAATGTGAATTTTTAATGTTGGTAATCTGTTTTGTGTTCTTCTATAGTAAAGTGAAGTGTTGCATAATAGAAGCTTTTTTTAGCTTTAGAGTCCCACAAACACTGGGGAGAAAACCACAGACAGGAGAAGAAAAAGCGTCTTTTTTTTTTTTTGACTGAATGAGAAAAATGACTCATTTAGTATGCTGACAAAATCTAGAGAAACTCTTAGTTAGAGAAGACCATGTGACAGCTACTGATTCACATGTCCGGCTTTTGTGTCAGGTCTTTGGATAAGAGTGGACATCGTCATGAGAGACGTTACATCAAATGTTTTGCTCTGGTGTGTGAAACCCAGTAATAAGTGTCACTTAGGGTTTCACATTTATGGGTGTTTTTTAAAGCCAAGGCTAATTAATGGTTTTGCAGAAGCACCTCGATTTCAATTTGTTCACAATCGTTCAGAGGAATGAGTTGTTGGTAAAACAAAGGAATAGGTAAAGATTGTGACATCTCATAAATCCACAGAGACGGTTGAAAATTTTACTTTATTTGCTGGGTACTGTATTTACACGGCCCTTTCTCACTGGCATAACCTGCCCCCCCTGTGTTCCAGGGAGGAGTGCTCTGTCCTTGCTCACAGCTGCAATGGCCTTGGCTGGGGCCAGCTGTCCCCCTAGCAGCTTTGCTTCCCAGGGGTGGCTGTTGCCAAAGCTGTGGTGTGTGCTGGTGTACCGCTGCCGTGGCATGTGCTGGTGTACCCCTGCAGCAGGGTGGGCATCCCAGGACAGGGTGGGGTGCCTGGGCCACCTCTGCCAGAGGGTGAGGGTGGAAGGGGGAGGCTGCAGAGATGGGAGAGCAGCTGTAGGTCAAAACAGCATAAGAACCATTAAAGATCAGGGTGGGTTTGCTCTCAAGTAAAACTGAACAAAAAAATGATTTCCCTACTGCTTTTGCTGCCCTGCTTGCTTTTCCAGAAAGCATGTTTGTGGAGGAAAATATAACCTGGATATACCAAGAATGGGATGGCAGCCCACCTGCAGGGACCTGACCTCTCTCCTCTGTGTCTGCTCCCTCTCTCTCTCTCGATGCTGCCACAGAGACTGATCTGATCTCCTGCCATGGCTGGCACAGCCACCGGCTGTCCACAGATGTGGACAAAACACATTTCTTTAAGTCACTTGCGTGTTTTCTAAATCTTGCCCACTTTGTTCCCCAACTTCTTCCAGTGCCTACAGAAGTTTGTTGTATTTTTGGCCATTAAATCTAAAAGGAACGGATTGTAGATTACAACCCAAAACAAAGCTAAACTGCAGGAATTTGGCAAATGTGATACCAGTGGGACCAAGATCCAAAAATCTGATCTCTAGTTCTGGTACTAAAGTCTTATATTGCACTTGATCACTATCTTAATAATTAATATTCAAATAAGTGCCAAACTTGGGCTTTCTAATGTGCAAGTTAATACTGTAACCTGAAGAAAATCACAAGTGTATCCTGAATGCAGACCTCAGGCTGCTATAGTGGTTTTCCAGCATTTAATTAAAATAAATTTGAAAGATTTGTTTTTATATGTATCAAGATTTGAATTCAATGAAGTACTTGCTGAATAAGATGTGAAGCTGGAGGAAGTTTGGGGGTTTTTTTGAAGAAAAGATGACATTATTTGGCCCAAACACTAAAGGATTCTGTAAAAACAATTACACATACTCTAAAGGAAATCATTCAAATAAATAGTTGTGTGTAGTGGCTGTTTCTAATTGGGCTTGATGTTTTATCACAGTTAGTTTCCCGTTTAGGAAGGAGGGTAGGAACCATAAAACTTGATGCAAATTAGTGGAGTGAAATAGCTTTCTTTGCAACTGTTCTTTGAACCTTCGCATCTCTTTTAAGAATATGCTTACAGAATATTGTGTAGTACATTTAGGAAGAAAAGTGTTTGGTTTTTTTTTTAAAAAAAAACAAAACCAGAAGTATATGTCTTTCTAATAAATTGTTTCTGATAGAACTAGGAAATAGAGAAGATTATACCAATGCAGTTTTCTTTTTAAAAGTCTGTTTTGCACTTTAATCTCCTGGAGAACAGCTTTCATTATTCTTAAAGCAAAAACTAGACAAAACCTTCCTAATTTTAAAAGATTTTGATATTGGAAACGTGGTAGGGTTTTTGTGCTACAGGTAGTGTAAGACCTTACATTGTGAGAAGTAAACTTCTGCATGTCTAAACTTGCCAGTGTCTTGTTCTGGTAATAAAGCTAAAAAGGAGGCAACAGTGTTAGGATTTTATTCTGCCACATTGTATGTAGTATCTAAGTGCCTTCCACCTATAGCAGAGAAGGGCTGGGATTTAACTTCTCAGGTTAACAGTGGGGGAGGGATAAGAAGGCACAGCATGCTGCTTGTGATAGGATTTTTGGCTTGGGTATTTTATGCGTTATTTAGGTATGACATTTGTACCTGAAGTTGTTCTGACGCTTGTGATGTGTGGGGATGTGTAGTAGGTAATGGGGCAGTGGCTTTCTGGTGATGGAAATCTGCTGTATGCTGTTAATGTGCTACATAGCTGTATGCTGTTAATGTACTACAGAGCTCAGGAAGCTTTTCTGTGCACATGTGCATATATGAAAATATTTGATACAACGTCTAAGAAGTGCTGAGATGTAGGAATCATTAAAATGGTGATTCTGCTATTTCTGAATACACTGCTTATTGATGGTGTTTTCTGGAATGTTTGATGAATTAATTTATTAGTTTAGTGTTAAATTAACTGTTGTATTGCAGAGTTATATAAGCATTAGATTGGGAGATTGTATCTATTTTGAGCTGAGCAGTGACTTTGTTTAGGTTTAGTGATTAATATTGTATTTCTTCATGGGGTTGGAATAAAACATGGAGCTTCAGTGGAGATGATAATTTATTGATACTGCTGCAAACTCTGGATGTATATGTGAGCACAATTCTTTTGTGAATTTTACAGGATGCTAGATTACAATAATAGACTGATACTGCAAATGTGGTTGATTGGGGAATTGTTTGTCTTCAAAACTTAACCTGGAAGTGACTGTCAGTGGAGTATTTTAAATATACTCTGAAAATGTTAGTTTGTTTCCTTGATTGTTTGGTGTTATATTTCCTTGCTGGTTAGCAGGAGAAAGCTTTCAGCTGTGCAAGATTCATCAGTATTACTTTTTCCCTTTGTATCTTCTTTCACCGAGTCTTCTCCATCTTGGTCACTTGCTAAGTAATTTTAATGCTCATAAAGTACCAGAGTAACAAGCCAGGAGAAGTCATCCTGTCAGGTCAGTTCAGGAGAAGATAGATGTACTGATGCAGTGAGTAAATTTGTGATCAAACTGTCTCTGGGTTGGCTTGTTTTAAATAAATGTAGAGATAATTTGGTGCCTAATCTCCACCTGCCTTTAATGTAGGGAATGAGAGGTCAGAAATTGTCACATATAAATGAATTTTGACAACTGTAGCTTAAGCAATACAAAAATTCCAAGTTAATGTTAAAAATGTACAGAATAACTATTTGATTGGAAGTGCCTGGACTGCTAAGTCTATGTGAATGAGTTTAAAGCACAGGAGTGCATACGCTTGCTACTTCCAACTTCATGCCTTCTTTCTGAGGTAGGTTTTTATGTTGTTTAGTAGCTAAAGGATGATTATATGGTAGATGATCCCTTTTCATGACCATTTTCAAGCTTTCAAAAAACTTGTATCCTCCCTGTGAGAAAAAAGCTGACACAATTTAAAGTAGTGGGTTTTCAACCTTTTTTTATTATTATTACTTTAAAACCACTAAAAAAGTGTCCTGTAGATGATACGGATGCCTGAAAAATGAATGTAAGCCTACCAACAATGGACTAATCTTCTTAGTTACTTTTGCAAACCCGTAGGAAATAACGGCTGCAGTGTAAAAACTGCTGATCTAATGCTGTATCTATACTGAAGTCAGAGACCTCTGGACAGGATAATAACACTAGCCAGCAAAGATAATGACAGAAGTCTAGCTGCTTGGTAGTGTTTAGCACAAACTGTTTCACTTTGAGAAGAACGGTTGCCTAATAATGGCTTTCACAGTCCTGCCCCTGAAATCCTACAAATGGTAAACTTTGATTTTTAAAATGTACTTGTTAGTTTGACCTCAGTCAAGGAAACTTGGGAGGGGCAAAGAAGCAGAGAATAATTATTTGAAGTACAAGCAGATGCTGCTTTAATTTCTCAAGGAAGTTTCTTGCGTAGAAAGGCAGAGTTAAAGAAATGGAGCTTTTTGTACTGAAAACAATGCAATACTTCAGACAATGTCTCTCCAACTTCTTCTTTGTATGACCTATCATCTTAAGGATGAAGTGCTTTCAATAGTAAAAGACTGAAGTGGGTCAATAGAGGAAGGTCTTTCAGAACCTTTTCAGAATAAAAAAAAAAGTTTGCAAAATAAATAATAGCAAGTTACTTAAAAAGATGTATGAGAGTGTTTTAGTTTGTTACTAAGTCAAGATAGACTGAAGTTAAAGATGTGCATTGCTAAAGTTAAAGATGTACTTTAAGTGATTTGTTAGTCAACTTTGTAAATTGGTTAATGATTTTTATTTACTAAGAATACTATTTCTTTTTTTAAAAAAAGTGCTCTTGGTGTCTTCTAGGTTGCTGGAATAAACTGTCTTTGACTGTCATGTCAAGAGTGCCAGAAACTGCTCTTCTGTATCTAATAAAATACTCTCACGGGTGTACATATGTACTTGCACTGAAGAAGTAGAGAGGAGGAAGGAGGCCAGTACACTATAGCAACAGCATACCTGGCCAGTGTTTGTGAGGACTGAGAAGTGCCCTTTCAAAACAGAATATCAATTTGAATAGCAGGGAAAAAAACAGTACTCAAGTCTGTAGGATCTCTCTTCTATAAAGCAGGTAGGCTCTGAAATCACAGAATAATCCCTGGAATTGGAGGTGGGTTTGTGAACTCATTTATCTCTGGTGTGGTGGACTCCTAGAGCTGTGAGTGATGCTCTACAGGTGTTGGGTTTGATTTGAAGAGGAGCCCAGGCATTTATGTGACAGTAATTACATCAGAAAAGGGTTGGGAAATACCTTTGCTCTTCCTCTTAAATTGAGCTCTTACCTCTATTTTAACTTTGCCTGCTGTTGGTCCACACACCACCGCCATCACAATATCCTGTGCATTTTTTGTGGATTCTTGGTTTTAACATTCACTAAATCTGTTCAGCTGGCTGTATAAATTACATTTCCACTTCCAGTATAGTTCTGGCTTTAAACTATGTGTTTTCTTAGTAAGGAAGCAGCTGTATGTCACTTCACTGCTAATAGTTTCCCTGAAAAGGAGAAAGTTCTCCTGAGAGTGAAACTAGAGTGTCCCAGCATATGAATGAAAAAGGATAAAGCTGCCAAACTACATGGACACTGCTGCAGAACTGACATTGAGATTAAGGTAGATAGGATCTGGAGTGTTTTTGTCATATGCTGGCTGGCCTAGCCTGCGTGCTGAGACTTAGACTGCCTTTAGTCTCCTTGTGGCTCTGCTGATGTTGCTGCAGCACCTGAAGATACTGCTGCAATGAGGCTTTGCATCCATTCTATCAGAGCTGAGAACTCCATCAGTAGCTGTAGATGGGGGTGTATGTCTGCATCAGTGACCTTCATCTTACAGCCCGAGGGGTTAATGTAACTGCGGTCACCGAAGGTAGGCTGTGAACTGGGAAGGCTGAGGATGAAGGCATGGGTCCTTCTGTTCACTCTTGGAAGTGAAGGCCATCAGGCTCTGCGGAGAGGTAGGGAGAGAGGTGTGGCTGTGTCTCTGGCTCAGTCTGGATTCCACTGTAGACTGAGTATAGGACATACTTTGAAACAGTGTCAAAAAGTGAACAAGGCACAGTGAATTTCGAAGGAGTCATTAAATGCTTTGTTAAAAGTTGCTGGGTTTCATAAGCTGCTGGGTGGGATCTTCCAAATGCGAGTTAAAAACATACTACAGGTTCCTATATTGAGCAGACGAGAAAATTTATGAAAGAAGAGTGAAGATCGAATTGGTTGGTCATCTTGCTTCTGTTTTCCCTTTTCCTGTCAGTACCAGTGTAGAGGGCACCAGACAGGATTTTAAAAAAATGTAAGAACTTGACTTAAACCGATGTACTGTTTCGTTTTGTTTTGGTCCTGTGTTCCCTCTGCACCCCCCAGTGCAAAATTCCTGCAAATCTTGCCATGCAAAGCTGATGAGGCAAAACATTCAGACCTGAAAGAGTGAGACAGGTGTCTAAGTAGGAATACTCTCCGTGGTTATCTCCATGGTCATATTTGGAAAGATCATAAATGCAGAGGGATTGTCTGCTTCTAGCTGAGAGGAATAGGTCAGATCCTGGCTGTGTGAGCATCAGGAAGATCCACTGTCGTGCTGCCTTCCATTATGGGTTTTAATTCTTTTGAAACAACAGGTGATGGCTCCTGTTGGTAGTTGGTCCACCTTGCCTGGTATCTTTTTGGCTTTACCTTGACACTTTGTTTTCCAAGCTTACATTTACTTGGAATGTTATGTATTGCTCTGTTTTTTATGTGGGGTTTTGCAAATGCCGTCCTGAGGATGTGAACAAACCTCACTCCTGAGGTGCCGTCCCCCAGGAAGGGGGACCTTGGTGGGGTGAGCGTATCCATTTGGGAGAGAAGGTTGATGCGGGGCAGGAGATGCTCTTACGAGTTAACCCCAGCTTGGTGTCGCTTTGAATTTTAGCCTGAAAAGCCTTGTGGTTCTTGAAGGTGTTTTCCTGAAGAATCCCTCCTCCCCCCCCCGTTTTGATATAGCTTCATCAAAAATAGTTAGTTAGGTGCAAAACATGTCAGTTCCATCTTTCAGAAGAGCCCATCACCTCTCGTTTTCAACGTGCAGCAGGCGTTGTCTCCGGCTGCGGGAGCGGGAGGGTCGCCTCGGTCCCGCGGGACGTGTCTTTTCGCACCGGCTTACGCGTGAAAGCCCCCGCCGGGGGCAGCCCTCGCCCGGGCCGGGGCCAGCGGGGAAGCGTCCGAGGCCACTGGGGGGAGGGCGGGCGACCGGCTGCGCAGAGCTGGCTACCTGGTGGGGGGAGGGGAAAAAGGGGGGTGGGGGTGGCGGGAGGCCATGTGTGTGCGTGGGGAAGGGGGGGTTGTTGGTGTCCGTGTTAGTCGTGGGGCCGACCTGTGGGTCAGGCGGGGGTATGCGGCTCAGGGGCCAAAGCCCAGCCGTGAGCGGTGAGTGGCCGCTCGGCTTTTGCTCGCCCCGCTCCGCTCCCCTCCGCTCCGCCCCGTCCGTGCGCCCCGCGCTGCTGAGATCAGCTTCCTGCTTCCAGCCTTCCTCCCGGCCCCACCGCTCCTCCCCTGGAAAGAGTTATTTTCATCGCTCTGGAGTTAATTTTTACGGGTGGTTTCAGGCTCTGCGACTTGACGGGCCAGCACGCCGAGCTGGAGGAGCGGTATCATGGTGATTTTTGTTCTGTTGCGGCGAGGCAGAGCTGTGGGCAGAATGGTAGGCTGCTGCGCCGAAAACATTTCTGTGCCAGCTCTGTGACCGTGGAAGGCGAAGGAGGTGAGTGCCGGTTTTACGTTGCGTAGGTCCAGCGAGTTGTTAGAGGCGGAAACCAAGAGTCGCAACCTGCTCCAGCTCAATAACAAGAAACAAGCAATTATGTTGTTACCCTCTCTGATTAGATGCTTTTGCTCCTGCTAATACCGTAATGGAGTATACTCAGGAAATGATGGATTTTGCTGTAGCAAAAGAACAGTAGTCAATGGAAGTTTATAGCATGTAAATATGTCTTTCTTTCATTGAAAAGTGTATATATACACGGCACAAATATAGCCATAAAGGACAGATGATAAAGGTAGGATTCACTCCAGACAACTTCCGATAGAAAAATCACTCAGATAGGTAGCTTCAGAACTTCTAGATGAATTGAATAGTGCCAGAAAGAGACTTTGCAGTGATTTAGTGATAGCTATGGATCTAGAATAATGTGAAATGACATGATTTTATAATGTGCGGAAATAAAATCCTACACAAGAAAAACAAAAAGGAAAAAACAAAATTCTTCTTACAGTTGCTGAGTATCTTTCAGGATGGAAGCCAGGTTGTTTGAGAGAAAGCAGATTATTTGGAAGAATATCTCAGTTGCAACAAACAGGCAACTTGTATAGAAACACGTCTTCTTACGTTGGCGTGATTTTTTTAAATTTAAATTTTTTGAAGGTTATTTTTCTTTATGGAGTGAAGAATGTAAATAGTACAGGTTCATTAACCATCTTTCAGCTTTTTAAACAGGTGAGCATCGTTTTCTGTATATGTTCTAATGGAGCTCTAAAATCATTAATCCATAACTGCTGGGAGGTTGATACTTACTTTGTGCTGTAGCATCCTTCTGCTGCTGCCTTCTCATTACTGCCCATTAACAGTCAGATTAATGGGACAAGTTTGTTCATTTTGACTGTGGTGCCCTGAGTGATTTTTGCAGAGGATTCTTCATAAGAAGCCACTCAAAAAGTGTAGGTGTGATGGGCCAGCCAGGCATTAGATGCTGCTGTTGCAGCTACAGGGCACTGCTGCAGGTCTGAGCTGCTCCCCGGATGACAAGGGACAGTAGGTAGAAGTCAGGGATCTTCTTCAGGATCATGGGAGATGTAATGTGTCCCAAGCTCTGAGGCCTGACCAGAATTGTTTGTGCTCTCGATCCAGACCAGAGTGCACACTTTGAGTAGCTGTTTTCTGTGATGCTGAGTTGAATTTATCGGTTCTGCTATAAAATGAAACAAATTTAGTCTTTGGTTAGTTGTGGGAGCAGGGGATACCTTTTTTACAGTGAAGTTCCTCAGTAGCTGTGCTGAAAGCAGTTCTGGGGAAACTTAGATTTCAAAGTTTGATGCGTTTTGATGGAACATGAGAGGGGTATGGTAAATTAGAAACTAGGGTTTGATTTGTGGTAACATTTTTGGGTGTGACTGACTATCCTTTTCTTCCTTGATGAAAATTAGCACTGCTTCTGTCAGTTGCGAGGCAAGTAGGAGCATATTTTTTTTTAAGAGTGTGTTGTGTTACTGGGCCACAATTACCACTTGTAATTGAACAGCTTTGTAGATAAATGTGTAAGGTCAAAAGAAAAACAACAGATCCCTTTTACTGCCCAGTCTGTGGCCTGTCTGTGGTAGTGGTGGAAGAGCATTGTATAGGAAGCAATAATAAAACTTCCAGTCATGTATGGCCCTGCATCTTTTGTATTTGGTTTCAGGTGCTGGGTCTACTACACTGCGTGGTTTTGCCTTCATGCAGTCTGTAAATTCATTGCAGCTAAATCTGCTTCTTGCTGTAGACTTCTGCTGAAGAAGCTAACCCTGTGTTGTGTCATTACTCTGAGGGATAAAACTGTGGTTAAAGACATTATATGTGCTGTTTGTATTGGTATGTTAGAAAGATGATGCATGCCCATTTGCCTCAGTGTGTTAATTCTAAAGATAATCTTAAATGCTAATGCTTCCACAAGAAATGTGTGAAAAATGTGCTTATCCTATAGATGCAAATATATTTCCCAGGTGGGCCCAAGTACTCAACTCTTACTTGCCAAAGTTACTACCTTTTTACTCACGTTCTGCCCGTAGAGAAACTCTGCAGCACTGAGAGCACAGGCATGATGTTAAGTATCAAGCCCAACAGCTGCTGGACTACTTTGCTGTTTTACTCATCTTGTACGTATTTTCAAAATTTTCATCCTGATTGATAGGAGGCTGCTGTAAAAAAAATCCGACCTGTATCAGTCGAGTCAAGGGTTCCTACCAGTGACTCTAAATTTTGTGCTTATAACTGATTTGCCAGCCTTGCTGACAGACAGGGTCAAAGCATTTGCTACTTCTCTGTAACATTTTGGCAACCTGGTCTTCTGTTAACTTGTGGAAATTTACTAATTTATTTTGGAGCCCACTGAAGGGGGATGGGAAGTTCTGTCTGCAGGTTGGATCCTTCTTTGTTAGAGAGATCACAAGGGTGTTAATAAGTGCTGTCTATTTGTAGGTATGAAGAGAAGAGTGAAGGGTATGGCTCCCACAGTCTTTTTTCACCTTCAGTTCACTACATGTGTAATGCTGACCCCATCTTGAAAATAGATAGAAGATACAGTACATTATTTGAAGTACAGCTTCCTGACAAAGAAGTGAATAGGACTTATTTGACAGAGGTAATAGTGAAGCACCCTGTTTAAATGCAGCACTGTCACTGAAACAGTCCCAGCCTCAGACCCAGCATCCTACCCCATGGGACCATGCTAGTGTTTTTGCAGTTGTCTAGTGAACTGGACTGGAGGACTGATCATAGCTAAAATTAATGTTTTTTTTAAATAGCTTAACTTTTTCTGTCCACTAAAGATAGAACTGAATGCTATTGGGTGGATCACATATTGTGTCATCTATCAGCCTAAAGAACTGAACACCTCTGTTGCCCCAAAAAAGGGTTGCCCAGGTCTGTGGGGAGCAGAAGCAGGACAAGGGGACAGGACTGCTTTTGGCTTCAGAGCTGGCTTATGCTATCTTACTGCTTGTCAAAGTAGAGCCTTAAGGGCAGGCTATGTAAAATGCAAGAGAAGGAGGATGTATCTCCAGAAATAGACCACTATTGTCAATATTTCTCCTACTGGGGACATGTATGCATCTTTTAAATGTGATTTTGCAGTCTGGATAGTTTCCAGTCCAGATAGCATAAGTTAGTTACTGATGCTGAAGATAAAATATCTTAATTGTGATGTTGCTTTTATCTTTCTCTTGTGATCCTTTCTGAAGTAGGTGCTGCCTTGCATAGCTTTCCTTCATGTGACCTGGCATAGCATGCTACATGTCGGGCTGTTCTTAAAACTTGCATGGGACTTTCAGTGAATGTATTTGATAAGTTATTTTAGCAAGGTAACTCCATCTGGATGCAGAATACTAGTTTACTACAGATTCAAGGTGCTGGTTAAATTTAAGTCTGGTGTTGATGCTGTAAATTGTTCATATGATCAGTTACTCTGAGATTTTGACTAGTGGCAGAGCATCTCTAAAAGAGAAAGTAGCTTCTCCTCCAATGGTCTCTAAGAAGACTATGTATCTGTGGCCAGTACTGTAATATTTTTGCTTGTTTTTAGATAGCAGGGTGATTGTTGTTGCTTATGTGTGATTTGTGGAGTTCAGGAAGTTTTTGTTAGTGGTTTTCAAGCTTTTGTTATGTGTGTTAGGTGCTGGCAAAAAGCAGCAATAAATATTTCTACATGCATTCCCTGGGGCTGTCTTTTGGCTAGGGTAGTCAAATGTTACATCTTGAGATAAAGATCCAATTTTGAGATTTGCTAGTGTAGACCCGTGCATTTGTTCAGGGCCTTGTTATCCTCTGTGAGAACCCGTGCAAGCACGGAAGTCTGTGCTAGTGGATTTTGACAAGGGATTAAAGGATCGATGTTTGCTTTGCTTGGAAGTTGTTCAGATAGTAAGAGTTAAGAGTTGAAAACATAATATCTACTTCTTCCCGTGCTCTACCAAAGTAAACTGAAAGCCCATAGCAAAATGTGGCACATTGACTCTTCAGATTTTTGAGTAATACTTTAGAGTACCTTAAGCTACAAAAAGATGCTGTCCAATGAAAACTTTATACAAAACAAAAAATGTATTTGCAGGAGAGGAACAAAAGGAATGATAGTTTCAGGATGAGAAAGAAAACTTATATAAATGTTCCTATCAAGCTTGCACAGCATGAAATTCAGTTGGCTTTTATAAAGCTGGAAGGATTGAAAGAACTACTTAGAATCCCAAGCATAAAAAAAAAAAAAAAATTGTCAGTTTGTTTGATTATTTTCCTTTTGGAGGGGAAAATAAGTCTCTCTCCTCTTCCTGTAAGTGGAGAAGCTAGTTAATGAGAGTAAATCACAAGAATAATGCTTTCTTTGTTAGGCAAATTACAGCAAAATACAAGGGACCTAACACCTCTAGAGTTGATGCAGCTGGGCCATGACCATAGTTCTGTAAGCACACAGCTTCTGCTGGTGACGACAAGGAGTTACTGCCCCTATTGCAGCGCCTGCTGACAGTGTTGATGGACATGGTGTAATGGCAGCGGCGTTCTCCACAGACTTCTGTCTGGGATGAGACTGGGAGAGCCTCACTGGGAAGCGCTGTTACAGCTGTGGAAGGATGGTGCAGGGAGCTGGTGTGGTGTGCTGCATCTGGATGTAGTCTTCCCTGATTGCTAGGTAACCTGAGTTGAAACCCTGGCAGCATCTGAGATTTTTCAGATGTGGAACTTGAGTATGACGGGGTATGTTTTTTTTGTAATGAGGGCTTATGCTTCACAGGGCCATTTTCATTTTTTTTTTTTCCCAAAAGCAGCCCAAAAAGATGCTACCAGAAAAACTTGTGCATTTCAACTAAGGATGAGCAAGATCCCCTGCAGAGTAAAGCTACTCAAAATGGATCCCTCCCCTTTCATCTGTTAGATCACTACTGTAAGGTAAAGCATTTTTTTGTGATATCAGGAGGTTAAAATATTTTCAAATTGAAGGGATATCTTTATGCAGATGTTCAAGCAAAATTATTGTTTCCCAAACTAATTCAAAAGTGAAACTGTAACAGAAGTGAAAATAATTTAATTGAATTGTCCTGTTCTCAGCTGGCTACAAGAATGTACGTTTTCTTAAGTTTAAAATGATAGTAATGTAGTTATAAGTGTACCATATGTGACTAAATTACTTTCTTTTTGTGATTGATGGTGCCCCTTGAAGCTCGTTAGTGTACAGAGTAACTCAGAAATAGCAATTATCATAGAATCATGGGGTTGGAAGGGACCTCTGGAGATCATCTAGTCCAACCCCCCTGCCAGAGCAGGGTCACCTTACAGCAGGTTGCACAGGAACTCGTCCAGGTGGGTTTTGAATGTCTCTAGAGATGGAGACTCCACCACCTCTCTGGGCAGCCTGTTCCAGTGCTCTGCCATCCTCAAAGTAAAGAAGTTCCTCCTGATGTTTAAGTGGAACTTCCTGTGCTCAAGTTTGTGCCCATTATCTCTTGTCCTGGTGATTGGGTGTGTAAACACCTGGAAGTTTCTTGGGTAAAACTGCAAGCAGATTACATGAGGGCCTATGTGCATTGACAAAATCTCAGTCAGCAGTAATACCTCCTGTGTTGGTGGCACTCACTCAAGAAGTATGTTCTTGTTGGTCAGGGCCAGTAAAGAGTAACTAGATTTAAGCTATTTCCTCCCGCTTCGAGGCTGCAAGAAGGCAGCCAACTAGCCAGTCCCCATTTGAAAAAGACTGTGACATATTCTGACAACACAACTGAGACCTTCCCATCTGTGTGGCTGTTTATGGCTCATTCAAAATGATCACAGGACTAAGACTGTGGTACAGGCTTTCTGAACTAGATACTGGGCTTTCAGTGAATGTCTGACTCCGAGTCCCTGGCAGGTTCTGTTAAGCTTTGTGAATTCTGAATCTGCACGTGGAAGTGTTCGCTGCAGGTATGGTCATCTGCTTTCTGGTGGACCTGCAGTAAGACAAGGAATCCAGATTGCTGTGTTGCTGAAGTGGTGGTTAGGCAGAGGAAAGAGAGGTACTTTCCGACTGAGCTTTCAGAATAAATGAGTATATTTTAAATGTTATCAGCAACTTATACTATTGCTTCTGATTAAATTTCCTGCAGTATGGGTTCACAAATGTACATAAAACAAATAAATCCTTTGCTCCTGACAGTTCTGAGAGGTATTTCAGCTTGTCCTGCAGGTCAGCAAGCTGAGGAATGATAGGAGGGCAGGACCCTTAGAGGAAAGCGTCTTCAGTTGACTGATACTGTTTATCTGATTTTTTGCTGAGTAATTAAGGTGCAAAGAGGCTGTCTTGAGATGCTTAGGCTTCAGTCAGTAACATGTTTGTTTCAAGATGGTCAGCCTCCTTGAATTATACCTGGAAATAATTCTGTAAAATTGTGCCATCTCTGGAAAATGAGTGTAATATGCTCCCTTTGTGAAACATCGTAGGGGGGTGCGCTGCTACCCAGCTAACAAAAGTTCTCAGGTAGTCTGTGGTAAGACCTTTAGGAAAGACAAATTATGGCTGTCTTCTGGGATCATAAAAGCCCGATCAATATAATAAACCTTTTATCAAAAGGAAGTCTGTCAACCCAGTATTTGCAGCATTAAGAAAGTACAGCCATGCTTTGGCTGATCTGCATATTAAGAAATAATAGAAGCTCCAGAAGGAACTTCACTTATTAATTTTGATGCACAAAGGTAGGTAGATATTTTAAGAGTGGCAGTGGTATTTTTCAATTTCTTGGTTTTTTAATTCCAGTCTGCCAGTATTTATCTTCTGCATGGCTACTTTGCAAGCCAGCCTGTTGTGTGGTGTTGGTTGTTATCTTGCACATACCTGCAAAAATGTATGTGTAGATACATATGTAAACGTGTATGTCTGTGTGTATATGTATGTGATATAAAAAGTATGCGCATCTTTCTTGTAACAGTGGGACAAGTGGGCTTGGGTGACTGTTACTGCTTCTCAGTTGCTCTTTGCAGTTCACCGAAAGCATGGTGTGAGACAGGGCAATGTGACTTGGCCTAGCACAGTATAAATCAGTAGGTCTCCACCACTGTCTACTACTCATTTAATCAGTGAAACTTTTTGGCATGCTATTTTAGCCCAGCAGTGAACTCGCTCTTTCACTGCTCTTTCCAAAGAGGATCTGATATGTAAAATATATAGATAAAATTAGAAGGGGTTAAATTTGTGTGAAAGCCTTAAGAAAAGAGTGACCTTACCCTTCATATGATGTTGGCCAGTTAAGACTGCAGAATATCAATATTATTTTTATTGACAATACAAGTTAGGCCTGTTTAAAAACTAGAAAAATAGATCTGGGGTGTGCTTGTGCGAACCTCAGAGTGCTGCAGAGCTGTTTTCTAACTTCCAGGCACCCCCGTGACTGGGCCCCTGAGCAGTGAGTGGCAAGAAACAGTTCTTCGTGATTTATTGACCCGAAAGGGTAAAGTGTCCCCCACCTTACAGAAATAAATGTGCTTCTGAGCCAGTCTTTCTCCAGGTCCTCCATGTAAGGCAGATCTGACCAAGACTTAATTTGCTAGACCTGTGAACAAGCAAGGTGGAGGTGTTGCCTGCTGCGATCAGAGGGTGGCTGAGCTAAGTACTAGCTTTAAACATCGCTTAGCTGCTGCTCATGCCACGCCATTTTGAAAGAACCTTCTCTATTTAACTCTGACATTAAGGCTTGCAAGGCCCATTTTTCATTCTTTCACGTGTTGATGTAGATGTTGTACCACTGTTTTCCACCACCAACTGCAGCTTGAAGTAGGTCAGAGCTCCTTAACAATACCATAATGATAATTTGCACTTTTATAGCACTTTTCACTTGAATTACCCAAGTGATTTATAGGAATGATGAAGAAAGCCAGGTGACATCTTTCTGACTGAGGTGATTGAGGCAGATAGAGGCTCTGAGTCACAGGGAAGTTGAGTATGAATTTAAGGAAGTCTTTTAGTTCATCCGTGAGAGGTCTGAAGAACCCATGGTTCCTGATTTTGGGGGCGGGGAGGCTACTGCTGCCAAGACTAAGTTATAAGATGTTAAACTGCATAGGTAGAGTGTGTGTGTGTTAGGAAATTGTGTGTGTGTGTGATATTTAACACCTGATGCTCACTGCATTAGCTCACCTCTGAGCAACAGTACAAACATTTAAAAAGAAAAGATGTAAATAGCAGTCTCTGCTCAGTGAAGGCAGAGTAGCAACACTTTCTTCCAAAGTCTGTCATTAGTGTTGCAGGAAAGTGATTTCCAGAAACAAAAAGAAACTTAAGACAATATTGCTCTTTGGTCAGGTGCCTGCAGTTCAGTTGCTCAACAGGTGACACAAATTAACACAGAGTAACAAAAATGGATCAGAATCCAAGTTTGTTTCAAACTAAGGTGTTTATGTAAAAAAATCAGTACTGATTTTTCAATTTTTGTATTTCTAATATAGCTCAAATGACCATTCATCTGGGCGAATGTTTGAGGTTTTCAAATAATTGTACTGCCTTAAATTTCTTTCTGGAGCTTACCTGACTGGAGGTGTTGAACAGAGAACTGGTAAAGCATTACAGATTTTTATGAAGACTAGTAAGATTTTTGTAGGTGTTAATACTGTTTTTCAAAGTGTTATTTTAAATTATACTTTGAATACCTGTTTAAGGTATCACGGTTCTTACTGAGTTTTGCATGATGGTTCTTCCATGGCAGGTGGTTCTTCCATGAGTGAGATACCTTGCCTAAATACTTAGGTGCTTTGTCCAAACCTACACAGCCAGTTTGTGGAGGAGGAGGGATGGGAAGGGAGTAAGATCAGTTAGCTTGCTGTGCCGCTGCTTTGCTCTTTAAGTGGTGGGCAAGACTGTCACTTGAACTGGTACTTTGCATGTGTAATCACGTTATATCTCTTTGCCTACCCCTGAAGAGGAACAGCGAGCTACATACGGGTTAGAACATACACGTCTGTGTCTACTCCAAAACACGTTTAAGAAGGACAGAACTTGAATTTGGCCTTGACATGGGCCAGAAATGGGAAACTTAACGCTTATGGTGTGGTAGGAAATATGAACATGGAACATCATGAACATGATTGCTAGGACCATATCAGGGTTCAGATACTGGATCTTCACCTGGCGCTTCTGCCAGCAGACTGTTATCAGTGCTGCGGGTGGTTTAAGGGTTCAAAAGACTTGTGTCTTGCCCTAACAGCCGGGCTGCAGAAGCTGGTGAGGCTGCAGGAATTATCTGTGACCACTAGATGACTCCTTCAGCCTGCTGGTATGTAAACTCGGAGCTGAAAACAGCTGTGGAGCTGAAGAGCTGTTACGGGAAGGAGAGGACTGTTCTTGGTCTGTTCTGAATGAGATGCACCAAAATTAACGGGTTATGTATCTTGCAACTGAAGGAAGTGTTAACATGGTTTTTAGTTTGAGTTGAAGTAGTTACAGGATAATATATACCTCTGGAAATCATTCATTTGTGAGGTTTGTTGATACGTGCTTTGAAAGAATTTGCAAAACAAAGGTCCAGCCCTGCTTAAGGTCAGGGCGGATTTATTGAGGCAATGAACATGTGAAGAAGCTAATTTTACGAGTTGTGCTACTTCTTGACTAGACCACAAGTGATATCTGGTTTTGTGTCAAGCTCCACTGTTACAACTCTTTATTTTGCAAGCTTTCAAAAAAAGAAAACCCACAAAAAACTCCACCCAAACCAGCAGCAATATAATGCTATCTTTGCCTCTTTTGCGTCTTGTAGATGGATGGTTGAATCCTGTTAGGCTGGAAAAAATTTGAACAGACTATGTTGAAGTTAAGGTACAGGCAGAATTACCACAAACTCCCTACAGACTTCAGTGCATACTCAGAGGGTTCACTCGCTGTACAGTGCTCAGGATTAAATAATTTCCCTGTCATTTAGAGACAGCATAAACAATGCTTCAGTTTCATAAACATGTATTCGCCAATGTCTCTACTAAGCATATAGTCACTTTATCGAGGTAATTGGATGATGAGGTGGTACTGCTGTTTCCCCATGTGTTTTTCTGACATCCATTTTTATTTCTGAGGTTTAATAAGGAATCATTAGTTGCTATTAAATATGGCCAATTTCTGGTGCAAAGTGTATGCTGGATATAGCAGTAGTGCACATGGCTGATGGTATTTATTTTTTCAGTATTGTTTTTGTCAGCCAAGAATCTCATAGAGATGAGCCTTGGCCCTGGACTATGACTTGATCTGGGAAGTTTTTATATTATTCTTTGAAGCTGTAATGTTTGAGTGCTTCAGTGTTCATTGTAAACATAGCACTAGTCCTGTTCTTAAACCTAATACGCATTAAGATCATATATCTACTTTTAAGTAAGGGTCAGGCGTACTACCCTTTCCACTTCTATCATGTTTGGAAGTTTTCTTCAGGTAAAATTTTCCCTTTTCTCTTTTTAAATCATAGAATTGTTAGGGTTGGAAGGGACCTTAAAGATGATCTAGTTCCAACCCCCCTGCTGTGGGCAGGGACACCTCCCACTAGACCAGGTTGCTCAGAGCCTCATCAAGCCTGACCTTGAATGTCTCCAGGGATGGGGCTTCCACCACCTCTCTGGGCAACCTGTTCCAGTGTCTCACCACCCTCATGGTGAAGAACAAATTCCTAACGTCCAATGTGAATTGACCCATCTCTAGTTTTAATCCATTTCCTCTAGTCCTACCATTACCTGACATCCTAAAGAGTCCCTCACCAGCTTCCTTGTAGGCCCCCTTAAGATACTGGTATGCCACTATAAGGTCTCCTCGGAGCCTTCTCTTCTCCGGACTGAACAACCCCAGCTCTCAGTCTGTCCTCATAGGAGAGGTGCTCCAGCCCTCTGATCATCCTCGTGGCCCTTCTCTGGACATGTTCCAGCATGTCCATATCTTTCTTGTAGTAGGGGCTCCAGAACTGAATGCAGTACCCCAGGTGGGGTTTCACGAGAGTGGAGTAGAGGGGGAGAATCGCCTCCCTCAACCTGCTGGCCACGCTTCTCCTGATGCAGCCCAGGATACGATTGGCTTTCTGGGCTGCTAGTGCACACTGACGGCTCATGTTGAGCCTCTCGTCTACCAGCACCCACAAGTCCTTTTCTTCAGGGCTGCTCTGAAGCCAGTCGCTGCCCAGCCTATGTCGATGCTTGGGATTGCCCCGACCCAGATGGAGGACCTTGCACTTGGTCTTGTTGAACTTCATGAGGTTGTCATCGGCCCACCTCTCCAGCCTGTCAGGGTCCCTCTGGATGGCATCCCTTACCTCCAGCATGTCAGCCGCCCCACACAGCTTGGTGTCGTTGGCAAACTTGCTGAGGGTGCACTGTATGCCACTGTCTATAAGACCTGTTGATAAGTCCAAAACCCCTTCTGAATTAGCTGAATTAACAAAAATGCAATTCTGGACTAAGTTGGGCCTTTGCAAACCAGGACTAAAATTTTCTTGATGCATACCTCTGTTCCTTTTGAGGGTTATGTTTACCCAGTGGCATGTTGGGGTTTAGTTCTTTGGATGTGTTACAAAGACATGATATAAAAGCAGCTGTTATATGAGATTTTCAGTTACTTTCTATTTATGCATGTAGGATATGTATAATACATACAGATCTTCATATATATGCAAACATCCCCTATCTTTCACTTGCTTTCTCACTTTCAAAATACGCATACCTTGACATACCTGCATAGGCATCCTTTCCTTTCTCCCTACCTTCTTTTCTTCCTCAAGACCCCATACTTTGGGATTTGTAAATTTAGAAGCCATGCTATAGCGATTTCATACTGTTCTAAGGGGAAACTGCATGACCCATAATTTAAAACTAGACTAATATTTGTAAATGAAGTATGATAAAACCGATGAGAAATATTGAAATAAGGAAACTGGTTTTTGGCATTTGCTTAAATCATTTCCATCCTTCTTGCTGCTGCTGCTTCATTATTTTATTTCTTACACTGCGTGTTCCATTTAACTTGCTTTCTGAGATCTCCATGTTTTTCTCTATTTACTTAAAAGCCATAATTTTAAGGACATACTTTGCCGTGCTTAATTGAAAGGTCAAGGAGGAAGGTTCAGGGGCAAGGCTAGGGAAGAAGCTGATCACCATCTATTTAAACTTCGTTGGTTTGGGTGAATTCCATGCTTTAATCTCTTACGTGCAGCAAGAGAAATAAAATTATTAGTAATAATTATGCTGCAGCATCTTAATATCAAACTAGCAGAGTAAAATATTAAAGGAAATTTAAAAAAAACCCAACATAATCCTGTAGTTCCCATTAACTTCTCACTCTTGAAAGCATTTTATTGTTGGATTTACACTATTTTTTCTGCTGCTGTCAGTGATGGTTGTAGATATGAGTAGAAGGCAGCACGTAGCATGGATCCAAGTGAGGTGAATGAGCTGCACTGGAAATTTAGCATGCTTGAGCTAATCTGGCAGTGGAAATGACCTGAGAGACTTAATTTTATTTAGAACTGTGGAAGGGCAGAGGTGTGCACGTGTGTCGGTCCTATCTCCCCTGACCTCTGCCAGGTCCCTCTTCTCGTTCTCCTGGGCCCCAAGTGATGTGCTGGGATGTGTGCAGGTTGTCGGCTGTGAGGACATCTGGCATTTTAAAAATTATTTGGGCTACTGCAGCAGTTGAGAGCACAAGTGATGGTGGTATATTTTATGTTCAACTTCCTCTCTCAAGTGACTGAATTAAATCATGCAGCAGTACTGACAGCAGCAGGGAAAAGGCTGAGCAAGGTGCTGTCATCCCTATGCAGAGCTCTAGCTTGCAGGACTCTCTATGCTTGCCTGACTGCCTTTCTGCTTCTTCCTTGTTCATCAGCTATCATGTGGCAATAGAGTGGCCAGTCCCTTTGATATCTCTTTGTTCCAACCCTTAGTATAGTAAATTTTCAGAATGGTCAATTGGCATACTCCGTAATGTTGTGTCTTGGTGTGCAAAGTCCCAGGGAAGGGAGTACTGAGAATGGTTAGGCTGAGACAGATAATGAGGGTTGCATTGTGTTTATTTAGGAAAAAAAAAAAAACAACCCCGCAAAACAAACTCCTTGAGAGTCTGAGAAGCTTTTTTTGAACGAAGAGGAGAATTTTATTTAAGACAAGGTTGTACAGCAGTTTTACTTACACAAGTTACTGGATTTAGGATTAAGAAATAAAGCTTCATATATTTCTTGTCCGCTTCCAACAGTTTTCCCCTTAAATACAAGCATTTAGTTATGAACTAAGACTTAATTGTAAACTTGAAATCCTGTAGAGAACTCTTTGCAGATGTCTTTGAAGAAGTTGCCTTTTTCATCTGTGTATTGGATTAGATAGCTGTAAAGTGAATGTGACTAAACAAGAGCTCCTAAAACTTTGAATTGTTCCTGCAAAAACCCAGAGTATTTTTATGCCTTAACCTTGTATTTTGCAAAGGTCTGTACCTGTATTGCAGTCAGCTGAAGCAGAGATAACATTGCACTAGCGCTTTCATGGAGTTTCTGACAACTGGAGTCTTTCCCAGCATCAGTTTTAGAAGTCAGGTTTTGTTTCCTAGTGCCAATATTGACACTGTTCTGAGATGGGTGTATTTAGTCTTCATTCTGAACAGGGTATGTTCTTTGATGTGCATCCAGAAAATTGTTTTGGTGTGGGTGGGATTTCTATTGTACATGGGCACGGGGGTTCCCTCTAGGACTAGATTTCTTCATCCTCCCAAAGCTGCTTTAACATGAATGCTTTTTGTACTGCTGAGAATTGGATTTGGTGTAAAAGCCTGTTCCAGTGCATTGCGTAGCAACTGCCTAGGCCACCCTATGATGCATGAGAAGTCCTCCCCAACCAGGGTGACCAAACTCCTACCATCTTCTTGACCCTTGCTGGCCTTCAGAGCAGGAAACCTGTGGGAGAAGAGTGCTGGAATACTTAATAGCAGTTATTAGTACTAATACCTCATTTTAGGATGATACTGGTGCTAATTTCTGATTTACTGAGAATCTTTGAAGTCAGTCATAATCTCAGTCCATCCTCTCCAGCATAGTATTTCCAGGTAATTTGCAACTAAATCTGTTTCTGGGTCGTGGCGATGCATCATGCTGGACAAGATGACACATTGGCTTTTTGAATGTGCAGTAAGGAGGGTAAAGAATCTGTATTGATTTTAATGTCCCTAACTGAGGTTGCAGCAGAAACTCTGCATAAGGTGGTGATAGATACCTCAAAGCAACACCTCACACTGGCCAAGCTGGCAGCCAGGAGCCTTCCTCAAGCAGTTGAAAGTTGGTTGAGTTTCCAAAGAGATTGAACTGTTTGTAGCAGGGCTTTTACAGCCTGAGGTGGGCTGCAGCAGGTCCTGTGTTCAAGTGGAGTCCTGATGGTAACTAGTTGATACGTGTTCTGAATTTCTAAATCATTTCTGTTACTCCCTCTGAAATGTAAAGGAGCAGCAAAACAGACTTCAAATGCAGTGCTTGATATTTATTTGAATATAATAGCCATTACATCTGTGTGATTGACAAGTTATCTAAGTTTATCTTGTGGTCTGTTTCTGCATTAAGCACTCTCATTAAAATTGGTAGAAGTCTGTAATACCTCAGTTTGTAATAGAATACAGAGCAAGTTTCATAGATGGGATTGCACAAACCTGTTAAGTGTTACTCATTTTTAAAAAAAACCCCAAACACAACAACAACAACAAAACCAGCAAAAAAACCCCCAAACAACAAAAACCTCAACCCGGCATTCAATATGCATAATTTTGTGTATACAAGAGTTCTGCAGTCATCCTTGGCGTTCTGCTGTTGGCGATCTGTACCGCTAGAATGGGTAATAAATACTGAATAGTGTTCTTCACACTATATCGTTGTTGTATTATTTTTCCACAGCAGCTGAATCTTACTGCAAATGCTTTACAAATATGTTAACAGTACATTCATTATTATAAAAGAAACAACTTTTACATTTATACTATGTTGGAGACCCAGAGTATGCTTTTTTTTTTTGTGTAATAGACAACGACATATACAGATCAGGCATAGTAAGGAAGTCCAGCTGGAGGCCTGAAGAGTGTCTTGATGCCACTTTTTCCTATGCTGGTATAGGCACAAAAACTGGAACGGGAGTTTGAGGGGGGTTGTCCAGAAAGCATGAAAACTAGCAGTCCCGTCTTCATCTATTTTTGTTTCCTGACAGTTTTATTAAAAAAAGGCTTTTTTTTTTTAATTTAAAAATACTTAAATAATAAGATGTCTGTGGCCTTTCCTTCCACCCCCTCAAAACCTGTTTTAGTTGTCCACTCTGATAAGGTCTATAAGTGCATGATTACATAGCATTGGCGAATGAAGGAACATACCATGCTGTTCAGCAAATACAGTCTACAAATACAGGTTAATGGTTAACTATACTTAAGTCTGGAAATGATCGTATAGCAATTACAGTTAATTATGAGACGATACAAGTGCATTGCCATGCGATGCCCTCAGAACACCGTGTAACTTCAAAATGTGCATTAGGAAACAGATTTGAGTATTACAGCATTGTCTTAAGACAGAAATACTGGTCTTCAGTCTAAAATCACCAAAGAGCCTTCATGGCTAGGTCTGGTGTTAACGTGCAGGCTCAGCTCCTTCAGTGAAAGTTCATATATGTATCTCTAAAGAAAAATTAATCTGTTTCCATTTTAACTGCAGTGATAACAACTTGTCCAGCTGCATGGTTTGTGTCTGTGCTTGGCCCCAGAGCAGCGCCTAGAGCAAAGGTAGTTTCTCCTGATGCGTTTTTGGAACTACTTTGGAGCTTGTTCCTCTTAGAGTTGCCTTTAGGCAACTCCTAGCATGCTGTGTTTTGGCTTCTGCGTATCTCTTGGCTATGCACCAAGGTGTGCTATTTAAGAGTGCACTGTGCTCCCCTATGACTCTCCTCTTCTGGGGCAGCCTCTGTGAAATCAGGATTTTTATAGTTAGCTTTCCCTGCCTTTCTGCCCTCAAATAAGAGGCTGTGGCAGAACAAAGAATTGGCTCTCTTGATTACTAGTCTTTTTTTCAAGACAAAATGAATTTGTTCTTCATCCCATGGTCTATATCCTTTTTATAATACTGCTAATAATTTTTATTATTATTGGCTTGCACCTTCTGCTGAAAGTCAGATTCTGAAAAAAAATTGTAGCTTGTATGACAGGGACTTCTGTGCGCAGCCAAAGTTTCACAGGGTCAACAGGAGTGCTGCAACGAGTGAGGGCTCAAAAGCCACAGCTCTTAAGCGTTGATCTTGAGAATATTTACACATAAGCATGACTTCTCCACCAAAGCTCCCTTCTGTTGACTTCAGGGATGACTTGTGCATTTGAAATGGAGCCCAAATGTAAGCACTCACAAGTTGGTGACCACAGGAGGGGGAGGCAGGGTGTAAATGTACTGCTGTGAAGGGTGGCATTCATTTTCCTGCCCCCAGGATATCCATTGGCCACACAGGTGCTCTGCCCGGCCTCCAGCTACTGCTCCAGAAGGGTGGGCGTCTTCCGGGGGTCCCCTGATATATCTGCCAGCCCCTGGGGAGGTCTTGGGTACTCTAGCACTTCTCACATGCTCACAGGCACTGAAGGCCTGTTTTTAGGCAACATCATCCCATCCTAACTAGCTTGACTATATCTTAGAGTAATGAAATCTTTACTGAACAGGCAAAATTAAGATAAAGGTACTGCCTTACAGACTTTAAAAAGTAGCTTTTCTGAAACTCTTAACAAAAATGCAGTAATTACTGAAATTGTTGTCGGGGTCGTGACCAGCCGCTGTACCAATCTCCCAAGGCAGTCATGATTATCCTGGGTGGTTTTCCTTAATACACTGGGGATGCTGACAGTGTTGGAAGACATGTTAAGGAAGAGGTTGCAGGACTGATGGATGACAGTGGTTGAGTTGGTCTCTGTGTGGTATTGATGGAAGGGAAAAAAACCCAAAACATTGTCCTTCAGCCCATTCGGGTTGCTTCAGTTCTCTGTCTGCCTTCCAGTTAATAATGTTGTTTAACTAACAGCTCTGTGGTATCTGTAGATGCCTTTTATGAGGAGGGGAGAAAGTACTTAGAGATGCTTTCTGTAATTACATGTTGAAATAAATACTTGCATCTCTGAGTGATTGCACAAAGCAATTAAGGACCCATGACACGAGCATTTCTTAAAACGGAAAAAAAAAATCAGTGGATTTTTTTTTTTTCATCCTTGTAAGTTTGAATTGTGTGTTAAAGTGATTTGTAACTGACTTCTCACTGTTATGGTGAAACTAATTTTGGGTAACTAATCATCATTGAATTTGTTACATCATAAAAAGGCTACTCCTGCAGTGAATTTAAAGTTGCTTTCTATTGTATAGTACAGAAACAAATATGTGATTTGTCAATGGAGAATAATAATCCCTACCTGACATATAATGCTCCTTATTGCTGCATTACTGGGGCTGTTCACAGAGGAGTTAACCAGTGTTGCCTCTTGTTTTCTAGAAAGCTGGAACAGGATGGACGTCCTGGGGTGCCAGCGCCGGGTCAGTCTCACATGGCCTCTAGATTTTTACAGGAAAAGCCAATTATGAGCTGCAGCACTAAACATAACAAACTTCCCTAATTAAGACCCAGAATTTGGGGTGATGCCTACTGAGAGAGTACGCTGCCTTGAGGATTCCTGTGTAGGAAGGTTTTCCTCATGCAGCTGACTCCTCAAAAGGGTAGGCACCATCACTGACCAGTATCCAAACATATCCATTTTCATGGGTCTAAATAGAAAAAGCTTTTGGGAAAGCCATGAGACCCTATGTAGGCATATGGGCTACCTGGCTTCTTGCCAGCAAAGCTCCACTTGATTCATAGTAAGATGATGCTGCTATCCCAGCACAGCTTCTTTTTATTGCACCCAAATTTAGGTGAGGGCTGCCTTGAAACTTGAACTATTACCTCTTCGGCGTCATTTCCATGGACCTGAAGAGGAAGGAAAGGACTAAAAGTGTAACTGAAGGCACACTTGGATGAAAACTATCAAAGATCGCAGAGCATCACAAATCTATATATTTATAGCAAGTTTATGTAATTTGTGCATAAAACTTGATGTCGTGGTAGTTTTAATGTTGTATTCTTGAGATGAAACAGGAAAAGCAACTAAGATTATTTTTTACCTGTAAAAAAAAAAAGCTTTATTTTAAAACTTTTGTAAGTCTGTTTTTAAATGCGTCTCTGTAGACTTGTGATCATACTTAGAATATCTTTATTTCCTTAATTTAAATGCAGTGCCTCCCATTTTGAGACAAAGTCAAACTGGAGAGGGGTTGGGAAGAAGGCAGACTCATTGTGAGAGTCCCTGCTTTCCTTCAAATTTGTTTGGATCAGAAATCTTACTTGAGTGTTGTGCTTTAGTAAAACCATTGGCTCTGTCAGAGATGGTATATTGGAAATGTATCTGGATACAAACACACTGGATGTGTTTGGAAAAAGATCGTTTTCTTTTCTTGCCGTTTACCTTGATTGTAACCTTTCTGTATGTGGGTTAATCCTGCTGCTCTCAGTATGTGTAGCTACTGGCTTTTATAGAAAGCCTGATATAGGGTATGCACATAGTCTTCTAAATATACGCAACAGTGGGTAAATGTAGAGCTCATGAAAAACAAGTCTTGTCTAAACGAACTAGGAAAAATATTTTTCCTGCAATTTATTTGGTACATGTTTCTGTACTTTTCTAGATCTCAGAGTGTCTAGCATCTAAGTTTTTCACTCCCCCCCCCTTTGAGGCTTCTGTGGGAAGCCTGTCCAATAAAACTTGGGAGATAACTTAGAGCAACACTTCTGAGATTTTATTTATTTTTGTACACTAGGAAATAAGAGACTGCAAAACTGTTGGTTAATGCTGGAACAGCATGTTGGGGGCAAAGTAATTTCTTACTGTTAAATTGCTGGGGTGTGTGTATGTATTTTTAATATCTGGGCCCATTATTTAGACCATCTTTTATAATCTGTATAATCACAAGGTGTGAAAATAGAAGTAACCATTGTAGTTGATTTTTGAAACTGACAGCTGCAACCTAGGAAAAGGTATTTTAGTGTCGAGGAGTATTTTGCTGCACTATGGTTGGTGGGGTGGGGTAGGGGTTTTTTTGGTTTGGGGTTTTGGGGTTTTTTGGTGGTTTTTTTGGTTCTAGATTTTGTCGAGTGAGTGAATTTAACAAAACTTTTTTGATACTTCTTTTTTTCCCCTCATGCATCATTATTCAGTATTTAAGTGTTCTGTAGGATTAAGAAAAATTAATAGTCATAATTTTTCTGTTCACTGCACTGTTTTTCAGTCTCTTGTAAAAGAGCTCTAATTTTTTTTGTACTATAGTCTGTCAGATGATTTAAAAACAAAACAGTGGAGAAGACTTAATTTTCTTTATTTCTTTCTGTTATGAGGGCATGTTTGTGCTTTTTCCAATTTATTTTAAGCATTAAAAGAGAATTGTATAAGGATCAGGATCCTGTTGAGCTGAACGTAGCACAAATGAGCCTCGAAAGATAAATGGTATTCCCAAGCACTAACCACATAGTCACAGTTACTTTAGATTATTAAATGACATGGTTATTGTTCCCAACATATGAGTGCTGCAGCGATTTTTGCACACCTGTCTGTCAGTCTGTCCACTCCACCAAAACGCTTCTGCAAGACTAGAAATGCAGGTTGAAAGGTGGCTGGACTAACTCGGGAAGAACGCCAGTGGGAGATGGAAGAGAGTGCTTAGGAATTCCTGTTAAATTCAATGTTATCATATGGAAAAGGCTTGTCAAGCTGCAGGCTAGTTGTAGGGTTTCTGTGACAAATCTGCTGAATGCAAAAGCTGGAAGAATGATAGGAATGTGCATTGTTTGTCCTGCTCAACAGCAGCTTGGGGTAGCAGAGTTAATTGGGTTCTTCCTGGGGTTTTACTGCGCTTGATAAAGTTAATTTTAGGCCTGATTCTGCCTTGTCTGGCAGCTCTGCCATCCTCTTGGGTTGAGTGTGGGAGAAAGGGAAACAGGTGACAGGCATAGAAACTGGTCTTGCAGACA
Source organism: Stercorarius parasiticus (assembly GCA_013396915.1). Classification (NCBI taxonomy): domain Eukaryota; kingdom Metazoa; phylum Chordata; class Aves; order Charadriiformes; family Stercorariidae; genus Stercorarius; species Stercorarius parasiticus. The sequence goes on from VWZL01002686.1 coordinate 52,416, forward strand.
AAACCTGGCAGGCAGCTTTGGTGACACGGAGCTGAGGCTGCGATCTGTTTATCCGCTTGTTCTGTCGGCTCGGCGTCGGTAATGGGACTAAGAACTAATAAAACTCTTTCTGTCGTTAAAGTGAGCGCTGACAGGGAGATCATCTGCTGAGTCGGAGAACGTCAGTTTTACATTGCTACTTTTAGGAGCGTGTGCACTTAGGGAAAGGATATTTACTCCTAATGCAATTTTGTGCACATATATTTTCTGCATTTTGTATAGTAAATAGTAGTTTGGCAGTGCAAAGGTTTTAATTTGAGACAATCCAATTTAAATGTATGGAGTTAAAGAAATCCAGATGAGATTTTGAAGCGAGTATTGTTTCGAATAATAAAGGGGTACACGTACATCTGTGCTGGCGTTGAAATGTCCCTCATTACTACTGCTTGCAGAATTAATGAGACATCAGTGTGTTGATTTTTTTTATTTATTAAATAACATGTAGGTTGCTGTTGTGCATAGGGGAGGACTGGACAATTTAACCAAAAAAAAAAAAGGGTGTCTTGTGGAATATAAAGTAGCAGTATAACAAATTTCACAGAAAGTTTAAATTTTCTTCTTTTGCAGTCTCCTGCTTGTTCAGGTTATGTGTGTGTATATATAAAATATAAACAACATATATAAAGTTATTTACTTTATACATATTTTGTATATTGCATACTAAATAGGAGGCTTGAAAATCTCCCCCCCTCGCCCAGCACTGGGCTTATAGAAGTGAAATCTGAGCCCTTCCCAGGGTTTCTCTCTAAATATCTTCATGGTTCCATCAAACTCTGGCCAGGCAGTTTGCTTCGTGCCTGACACTTCACTATTTCAGGAGGCCAGGAGTTTCCGTGTCATCCTTTAATATGTGCTGGTCTTTCCTCAGCAGATGAGGAAAGCAATTTCAGCTGCCTGTATTGTTTTATTACAAATGGGTTGGGGTGCAATGATTAATATGATTTATAAGCTGTATTACAACTTTATCCTAGACTCTGAATGTTGTAGTGATACAGTGGGCAGCTGAACCTTCTCATGGTAGCACAGTTCCAACTGTTTGGGGGAAAAAAACCCAAACAAACCAAAACCCAAACAACAAAACCCAATACAAAAACTAGGCATCCAAGAACAGTGGTTGCTTACTGATGTGTCCTTTTTAATGAAGTTGGACAAGGATGCTTTTTCAACTTTGTGGTTTTTCAATTCCCATGCATGCGACTTTTATGTTTTCAAACATTTTGTCTGCAGCTGTAAGCTTTGTTGTCATCTCCTCTGAAGGAAAGCAGAAACCACTGGATTTCAAGAATTTGTGACGTGCTAATGGAATTATCGTACCATCTAACTTTCTGTATCTGTTGCCTGAGTTGAACACAGAATATGATTTGGAGGTATGAAAGGCTACTTCCCCAAATAGCACACAGCGAGCTATAAAGTTGTCTCATCTGACAGCATGGGTGGAGGTGTTTCTGTTTCCATTCCCAGGGTGACTTCTCAGTCTTCCAAGTGTATTCCATTGCATGAGGAGGATCTTTAAGAGGATCAGGGTTCAGGAACCATTTCCTCAGTAATCTTCTGCAAGACACCTGAAGTAAATGACTTATCCAATAGTGCCTTAATGTTCTTGGCCTTAACTTGTAACTTAGGGATGCCAAATGTTCAGTTTTGCAATATGTAGTTACAGGTTGTGAAGAGGTAATTTCCTTTTCTCCAGTTGATTCAACCTCAAACATGTATTCCTTTTGAAAGCACAGTTCCTCTGATCTCCTTTTTTGGCGTTTGAATTTGTGTGTTTCCTTTCAGATCCTAAAAAAGAGCAAATCCCACTCGCAGGTTGGTGGGGTTTATTTGTGGGTTTTGTGCGTGTGTGTGTTTGGAGTTTTTTGTTTGGTTGATTTTTTTGTTTTATTTTTGTGTCATTTACTGTCCATGTCTCACCTAGAGCAGTTTGCATGTCTTTGCCATTCCACGCAGCCCAAGACCTTCCTGTAAGATTAGGGTTTTTTGTTTGTTTGCTTTCCCCTAGCAAACCATGCGGCTTCCTTCCATGGTGCCGAAGAAAACCAAATCAGACTGGCTTAATTTTGTTCTCAATGAGACCAAGTTTGATAAACTCCACAGTCGACTTATCTTTATAGTGTGAATCCAACCTTCTTACATGCTTTTTTTGTTTATCCCACCTTGTCTTACAAGCCGGAAACATCAGGATTCAAGTGTTTTAATGCTCCGGGGCAGGGGGGGGAAATACTGCTTTAATATCACTCAATTTGCATATTTTAGTCACTAGAGGGCAGACTTGTACTTCTCTGAATAAATTAGTAACTGCAAACTAATAATTAATTGGATCCAAAGAAGTAGAAATAGTTGCCTAATGAAAATAAATATATTTGATGCATTGGTTTTTTGAATAAAGCAAATAAAAAAATGCCTTTTTCATTTTAGTTAAAGATGCTTCATTAAGGATTTCATTGTTGCTGTGTTTTCTGTATTGCTTCAGAGCTCTGAAATTTGCTTGCTCTGATTTACTTGAAATAACACTGACGGGATTGGTGGGCAAGCTCGATACCCTTCCGTCTCCCACTTTGTATGTACATTACCTCGTAGAAACTGTGTATATGCATACATTCTGTGCTCAAAGTCTGCTGAGTCCACTAAATTTTCCTTTCTGTGAGCTAACAAAAGAATATTGCAAATAGAAATTGGCCTGATACCTGGGGCCGAAATCACCATTATTGCACTATATCTCTGTAATTCTTTTCCCAGTATGAAGTTTGAAGACTGCTCTACCATGCAGGTGGGAAGCATTTTGCACTGGTATAAGAGATGACATGCACCAACAAGGAATAAAGCCAAACTTTGTCTTTTTGAGGTATAACATAGGAGATATCTTCCAATTAATGGCTTTAATAATTTTCTTTTAAATGACATTGAGATTAATGAAAAGGAGCCCTCTCCCAGTCTTAGAATTTGCTGTCTACTTACTTGCCTTTGCTGCACTTTCCCTTTTTTAATCCCCCATTAGCGGGTAGGTTAATAAAATAGAGTAACAGAATTGATTTGCTCAACACTGTCTTGTGGATCATAAACATAGCTCAGTTTTATTGCTTGTTATCTCCTATTTCAAAAACAGTGAGAGAACATCTGGGATGTGCCTATATTGTAGTAAAAGGTTTATTTAGCAATGGTGTTACCAGCTTGATTAGTTGATAGAGATGTTAATTGTGGTGATAGTTGGCATAAGAATGCCAGTGGGGAAGGATTTATCAGCTATTTGTGATAAAATTCCTTTTCATACAGAAGAATTTATGAAAATAGTCTTCAAAGAGATGTTGGTACTAATGGCTCCTCCTTTCATGGGTTTTACGCTACATAATGACTATTTTAATGGTTCAGCTCTTAAAATTACGTTCATTTAAATTCTTGACTTTAAAATTCCTGACTTTAATTAAAGTAACCCCCCAATGATTCTATTTAAAAACAAAAAACAAACAAACNTAATCTTGCAAGTGCAAGTCCTTGAAGCTTCAGAGTTAGACACCAAGCTACAGAGTTCATAATGACTTTTATCTGAAATCATACAATGGTTTACTAAGTCCCATTTGCCTGGAGTCTCCTCTGGTCTTAAGATGTTCTCTCTGTAAGATAGTATCTTCTACTTACCTTATTAATAGTGTAAGTATCTTGACAGATGACAGCAACAACACTGAAAGGGCCTTTTCTTATCTTTCTTTTTCCCTGAGCTCGCTCTCTATTGGTGCATTTTCATTTTTAACTCTTCTGGTGTGAAGACTGGTAAACATCCCCCTGCGCAGGCCCTGAGAAAAGAGCAGTGACCTCAGCTATGCACAACCATACCTCTCTCAGTTTTGGCAAAGACCTGTTGTGAGTTGCAATGTCCAACAGAGACGAAGCAAAGGACGTGCACATCGTTCACACATAAGATTTAAAATGCAGTAGGATTTCTTCCTTTTAGTACAAAGAACTCCAATATCCTCTTATTATCTGCCTTTGTTTCTTAGCTGAATAATTCCTGCAGCTTGGGTGAACGGACACTAAATTTGCGTGGCTCATCTTATAAGGGCTAGAATGTGAGATGAGTAATAGTTAAGAAGAATATATGCAAATGGAAGATACTTTCCCACCTCCTCTTACTTACAAGCATGTTACCATTTGCCTGTAACAATAGCAGGTACAGCATACGCAGATCGAAATTATGATACTTGAAGGTGATACTAGACTGCAGCATTGTGCTTGGCTGATAAGAGCTGCCAAGGCAGCCTTCAGAAAGTGTTTGCTGAAGTGGTTGACTGTTGCAAGACACATCACAAAGACACCTTCATTTGAATAAACACTTGAGAAGTCACAAAGGCTTTTGAAGACGTAACTGACACTTGTATTTCAGCTTGTCTTTTCTGGATCTCGTTGTCTCCCTTTCTGCCTCTGCCTCCTTGCCTTCCTTTTTCACTCTGCTTTGTGGGTCCCTGGGCCGCGCAGCTCTTGCTTTTCCAATGGTGGCGTTCACTTGCCTTGCTCTGACTGCCCTCTCTGTAGCTACAAGAAGCTGGATGTATGCTTCTCTCCTCCATACTGAAAACATAGCTTTAATGTTTTTATTTCTAAGAAATTGATGAGTTTTGGGTGAATCAGGGTTGAAAATTTAAGAACAGTTTCTTTTCTTACCCATTTAATGCACTTTTAAGAGCTGGTGCTCAGGGAAACAAGCACTATCATTACATTCAGGTATTCTGGTATCATCAAATGATTAACTTTCATTTGCACTAAACATTTCATGCTCTAGGTAAACATTTTATCAGTGCAGAACGTGTTGGACTACAGATGATGCTGATGATCTACAGCTGCTTGCGATGGATGGCTTTTTGGGAACACTTGGAGAATTAAGAGAATTGGTTAAATGGAATTAAAATTTGCCTCATTCAGGTTGAGTTATCTGTTTATAGTTCCCAGGAGCTTTTCATTGAACAATAATATGTTGTATATGTGGTACTAAATATCAGGTACTGTAACAAGATTCTAGAGATATTTTAGGCCGGGGAGGACACTAACATGTTAGTGTTTTTTTTGTTTTTGCTTTGCTGAACAGTACTGCATCTCTGGGAGCAGGTTCCATATGCTGGCTTGGAGAAGATTGATAAGGCAAAGAGGTTGGTCCCCAGTAGTTCAGAGTGATCTGAAAAAGCCCAGGAGCACACATAAGGAAATACCACTGTTTTTTCAACTATCTTTTCACAGCCATGTTTGCAAACTTGGCTAAGCTATATAAACGTTCAAGTGAAAGTAACTTCTCATATGGATAATGTTAGGAATTATTATGCCTTACACCAAGCTTTGTCTTAATTATAAATTGTGTTGCATGACTTTTTTGTGGGGGTGTAAGCTGAATTAACCTATGAAAGTTATTTTTCCTTTTGAAATTGGTTATCAATTGGATATCATCAGATCAGCGCATTTATCGCTTTCCCTTTGTAGGGGGGGGAACAGGGTAAGCTGTGGAGAAAGAAGGAAAATTTCTTTAGAAACTTAGGATGAACCCATTCTCTTCTCAGTCCTACCTCCCGCTCTCTCTTCATCTAGCGTAAAGCAGGTAGCAACAACCTGTACTAATTCTGGTGGATGCATGGGCATGTCAGTAGGTGTTCAGATGAGATGCCTCTATGTTACTTTCTTCTCTTTTTTTTTCCCTTTTTTTCTTTTCCCCCAGCCTCTTAGAATTAGAGTCTCTTACGAGTTACCAGGCAAGACTTGGGATCCATTGGGAGGTGATGGTGAAGAGCACTTTCCGTGCTTTTATTGTCCTCCGTATGATTTTCAAAGTCTATGTGGATAAGCCCCGGACAAGTTGGGGGGGATTGCATTTTCTGGTTTCCTGGCAATTCTGACCTATACCCAGGATCATAACTTAGTATATGATCAGCAGGGATAGTTTTCAGATCTCTAACTTCTTTATGAGCCTTTTTCAATTTGGAGGTTGGTTACTGTTTTGAATAGCTTCCTGTTATCAGACACTCTTTAAGCTATGAGGTCATTAGGCCAAGGGTTATGTTGCTCAAGAGTTTGGGAAAGGCTGTATGTGAAACATAGGAAGTTTTGGTATCGTACATCTCTCTCCTGAAAAAGTTTTTTACTAGGGGATGGTATTTGCTGCATCGGTGGCTCTTAGTGAGCTGGTAAATGAAACTGAGCCACTGCTGTGAAGCCAGCTGTTGTGAGCTGTAGGGATACACCTGCAGGTTTGCTTGCAGTTCCCCCTTGCTTAATGATGTTTCTCAAACTTGATCCCTTCAAAAGAAGAGGGTATTTGAAGCATTAGCAGGTGCCTTCATTGCTTCCATGCTAAGCTCCTGGCGAGCGTTGGGAGCGGCCACTCAGTTTTCAGTTACTTGTGTCTCCATGACACTTCCGTTTCCCATGGAGACGGTGGCTGCCTGGGTCCTGGGGGGCTCCTGAGCCCATGTCCTCAGGCTTGGGCAGGCATCTCTGGCCTGCAGCGCTTCCAGACTATAACATCTTCACTAGGAATAATCTCTTTCCTAGAGATTAGGTGAATACTTCAAAATCTTGAAATATTTCTTCTGCATAGTTAACATTGGTTTTAGCAGCAGTTGTCGTTCATCCAGGAGTCCAGTTGGGAAGAAGGTGGGTAAATCTTACTCCTGTCAAGCTAGAAGTAATGTAGAGTTGTCGAACTCAGAGAGTGCAAGTTGTTCATTGATAACATGGGGCAGATCCTCTAGGTACTGTGAATTGGTGTAGTCAGCTGAAGAAAGTGGCCTTGCTGAGCTTGTGACCTGTGACTTAAAAAAGGTAACACGATTCAAGAGTGTGGTGGTTAGTTGTGGTATCTAATACTATCTCACTGTTCAGGGAGATGCCTGCTTCCCCATTTTCCTGCAACTCAAGCTGAGATTTATATCTTTAATGTAGTCTTAGATTAAGCTTCAGCGAATCCAGTATTGTGCTGTTTCCTTCATGCAGAAATTGAGAAATGCAGCGCACATGTTGAGCTCCAGACAACACTTGTTTGCTTTTGTCTCTGGGCAGCAGCTTTGTTGGGTTAGGCTGAGTTGGATAACCATTATCTTGCCAGCATCTGATTATGTGTCTAAGCCTTTTAACAGTGTGTTCAGTTGTGAACCAATGGGTTGGGTAATGTCACTGGTCTGCAAACCTGTATCTTAAACTTTGGCTGTAGTAGGATAGCTTTCCATTACTATAGTGGTGGCCAGCCTACTGCAGTCACTTGCCAGCTGCTGCTGTGTCCCCCTTTGTATGGTCAGAGATGCATTAAGAGCTGGTCGTTACGTGTTGGGTACATGGCTAGGACACATCACGCACGTTGTTTTCACACATGGAGACTTCTGTATGGTCACAGTCTTCTCCAGATTGTGGACACCTGGTGAGTGTTGTGGGGTGAACACCAGTCTGGTGCTCTGGTGGCATGGACCTTGCAGCAGACCACTGATTGAGGATGTGTGTCAGTAAAACGTTCTGATAACTGAGTATCTGTGGCTTCTGCTGGGAATACTCTTGTGGTGAGGTAAAGTAGGTGGACTCCACAAATCTCCTTTCATTGAATTTTCTCCATTCAAGTCTCCTATTATTTGACTTTCATAGGCCGAAAATGTGCTTGACCTGGCTTTTGTGTGCATGTATGGTCAGCTACACAGCTCAGCTACTCAAATTGCTGTAACTTAGTTCTTTTTCTAAGCTCATAAATCCGTTTAACCTAAATCAAAGTAGTGAACTTTGTAAATGATTTGTCTTGTGAGGCTTCAGCTTTCTGACTTCTTTCGTCAGAAATCAGGCCGGTTTTTGTGACACACTGTCACGTATGTCATGGATGTAATTTTCAACATTTGGTACAGCTTTATTCCCCTGGCATGGTCTGAGCTTTGTGGTGTTGAGGAACCAGCCTAAGCTAACTGACAATAAATGGTTCTTAGATTGAAATAAGAATTGGAAGCATCTGAGTTGGTTTTAATTTACTAATGTGAGTTCCTGTGTAAATAAAGGCTTATCCTTGTATATGTAGTGTAACTTCCACAGCCTAAACAAGTAGGAAATTTTAGAAGACTAATGATTTGAATTTCCATAATGGCCTATGAAAAGTTGTGACATGGCTAATTTGGAGAAAGGAAAGTGTCAAATATCAAACACTCAATGAGTGATATAACTGGCTTCTAATTTGATGTGGAGCTTGTCTTGTCACTGAGCTCTAGCAAGCTGCAGCGTAAATGGTCTTCTGAGATGCATTTTGCTAGGCATTAATGTCATAAAGCGATTCATAATTCAGAAGTCTCTCTCTCTGAGGGTAAAAATCCCCTTTCCAGGTTCTTGTAAGTATGTGTGTACAGTAAAATAAACAAGTTTGATAGAGCCACAAAATCCAGAAGTTGCATGTGTTAGACTGTATCTCAACTATTTCAATTTAGACATTGTGTCACTGTATGTATAATACAACAGAATAAAAAGCCTGATTTCTGGCAAATTACTTATTGTTTACTTTCTCCAGTGAGACCATTTTTTAACACTTCCGGTATTTCCATATGTTTTTAGTGTGCAAAGCAATAAAAACTGCATTAGAACTTCATTGTGTAGGAGTTAAAAAAAAAAAAAAAAACCAAAACAAAACGGAAGTCAGTTTTTCTTCACCCATTCAAGGCGATAACAATGCATACAGGATGCTCAGTTGTACTGTAGAGTCTACAAAATACGAAATTACAAACAAATGTATTTATCTTATTTATCCTATCTTATCTATCTTACTTATCTTCAGCTTTGCTGGGGACTCTATATGGTGAAGAGATGATCCAGAATAACATCATAGAGCAGTTCAGGAGAAGAGGTCTTTGAGCATCATATAAGCTGTCAATTTGTTTTCACTCCTGGATCTTTCTCCTTCAGCCAGATTTGATTTCCATAGCCTTGTATAGGTATTGTAGGTCATTATCTCAATTGTAAAAACTGCTTTTCCATGCAACAGGGAAGGCACAATCTCATATTGTCTGAGGATGAATAAGAAAGCCCTTTGAGCACACGGGTGTCAGTAGTTCAGTAATGGTCTGTCTGTATTCCCATCTCTCATGCATGCTGATTTAAATTACTTTTGAGTCTAAGCTCAGTGTAACCTTATATATTTTTATGGGGTTTCTCTGATAACACAATAGAGATTTCAGGGCTTCCTTAGCAAAACAAGATGGGGGGGGGGGGGACCCCAAAACCTGGGATTTTTGTTTGTTTTGATCCCTTATCTCTTCTCCAGAGAAATGTCTTTGCAGGCTTGTGGGTTTTTGTATGTGGTGGCTATTGCAGACACAGCTTGTTCATAGTTTTGTGTGTGAGGACACTGTTCTCTTTTAATGAATGTCAAGGAAAAAAGTTAATTACTTAAATTCTCAGTCTTTTTAATAAGAAGAGATGTTTTCTGAGGCATTACACTGCTTTCTAAAGATGTTTTTGAAGCTGAACAGAATAAATTCAAGCCTACAATTCTCTGTTAAGACAAAGACCTAACATCATCTCTGGACTTCAGGAGACACGCTCTGGAGTTTTGCCTGGAGTTGTCTTGAGTACTAGCAGATACTTAGTGTACTTGGTGTGCTGTTACTTGCATAACAATAAGTGATGGCAGCTTTTATTACAAAAAATATGATCTCCAAGGTGTGCTAATATATCTGCTGTCCCATCCCCCCTCTCCATTCCCCACCCACCCACCGATTTTCAACCTTAGGGGAAACACCTAAATAATAACAACTGGAAAACATTAGTCTTTCGGGCCTTCTTATTTGCTTATTCATTATGCTATCCCATCTCTCCTCATGAATTTAGGCTGGTTTGTAGTTAGTTCACCACAGTGGCAGACGTGAGTCTTGCAGACAGGAAAGCATACAGAAGTTGTAACTTTAAGCCCTTGGAGAGGAGGCTGGTGGTGGACTAGCAGCGGGCTTTGTGCAGCCCCTTGCATGCAGCAAGAAGGGCCCAAGATGCCGTTCAGCTGCCCTGGTGGCTCTTACGCAGTGTGTTGCCCTGTGGTAGCCACAGGCAGGGATGTGGGTGGCCAAAGCCTCTCACCTGCTACGAGGTAGTGTGATTAAAGGAACACTATGAGATGGTGACTACTGCTATGACGTGGGTGTTTTCAAAGAAAGCTGTGTTCATACGGACATAGCAGGAGTAAGGAAGACTTAGCAGTTGTTGTTTGGGTGCAGTGTGGGGTGTTCATTATTTCTTTCCTTGTCAGCACTGGATAGTCAGTGTCCTGTCCTCTCGGCTTCTGCTCTCCTCTGTTCCAGGGGATAGCTGAAGTGTTCTGGGCAAGGAAAAGTTTGTGGGAAGGCTGGTGGGCAAATAGTTTTCCTGCTGCAGCAAGTGAGTTCACTGCAGGGAGGTGAGAAGGTGGAGGGTGGCTGTTACTGTTCTGATCTGTAGTTTAAAGCTACCTGCTTTGGTTCCTTATGCAAACAGAAAAGGGAGTTTGGCTTTGGAGAAAAAGTCAAGTCAGATTTGCCACATTTCAGTACACCAAAATTACAGCAAGTAGGAAATATTCCACGATCTGTGACTTCGTTGTACCATTTACAATTGCTTTGATATGATCAGTTCTTTAATTGATAATTGACGGTGCAGCAAATCATTATTAAAAGAGCAAACCTTGATGTCATTGCTGTGCCATTTAACAGAGAAAACAGGAAATTCTCCTCCACTTGAAGAGATCTGGTCCTTAACCATAGAGGAAGGGGCTTCATCAGCAATTGTTCTCTTTACAGGAATAGTACTTGTATTGATAGTTTCATTTCAATGAACTATATTTTGACTTACCTGCGGGCACAGCTGCAGTTTCTCCTTGGCTGGTGGCAAGAGTAGCTAGATGTAAAACCCATGACCTAACATGTATACATAGTTAGATGTAGATACATGGTATCTAAAAGTGTATCTGTTTCTCCATCTAGGAATATCTGCATAGGCATAATAATACATTTTATAAAGCTCATAAAAATATCGGAGGCATTCACAAAAACTCAATTTTACATGTGTTAAACAATCAGTAAAGATCCCCAGTAACTATCAAAAGAACTAGGAAAAACAATATTCTCATCTTTATTTCTCTGTGGTCATAAAGATATGAAGATAAAACCCATATTGCCTACCTGTAATCTTCACTATCCAGTCTTGTTTGAGGTGTGGCTTACTTGTGAAGTAGCTTTTTTTTATGTTGGCTGGAGGTTTATTGTTTTGTTTTTTTTTCTGCCAGAGAACTACAGAAGCAGTTTTCACCACCCAGCTGGAGCCAGACTTGGAGTTTTTTTCATGAAGCCACTTCTTCTTTGACTGTCGGTTCAGAAATGTGAGTTTTAAATAGGTGATAATGAGAACCCAAAGTTTAAATAATCTGTCTTACTAAGAGGACTTCTCCTTTCAGTTTTTATGGACCTGTGGTGCTTTCTTTGTGGTTCTGCAGGAAACCCTGCCAAAAGTAGATATAATGGAACAGTGCAGACTGAGATCCTCTTCTTATGGCAACATCATTTTTGGCTGCAGCTCTTCCAGTTCACAGTTTTACTCCATATTTTTGAGGTGTATAAGGCTTATTAAATAAGAACAGCTGACAACAACAAAACCCCAAATGAAAAGGCAGCTGTTTTCCATACTTTTCATATTCATGATAAGCACAAAGAGCTGAATTCCAGGCTATGGGACTTGGCAGCAGAGGGAACCTGTGTTTTATGTGTTAGTGCTCTCTTTCCAGTCTTCACTGTTAGTTAGGAGTGCCTACGTCAAATGTTTTCCTGCAGTTTTGTTTTTTTCCTTTTACTTTTCTCTTTAAATCAGCTTTCTGGCTTGTTGTGTTGTTACTGGAAGTTGCTACTGTGGGTGGTCTTGAGGCATCCTTCCTTTCAAGAAAATATTCAGTGTGTAAATGTTTTACTGAGTACTTTGCCTTCACATTTTGGGGATCTTTGTGCTGTCTGTCTCTGTGGGGTTTTTTCTTCAGTGGTAGGCCTGTGCAGTGGAAGTGTTGAATTAAAGATAATTAAAGACTTTGGAAGTGGCGTACTTTTTCCTCTGAGCTGACTTTGCCCTTGTACTGAGAATATTTACAAAGATGAGAACTCATTTGCTCTTCCTAGGCTTTAGCGAAATGTTTGACTTGTCATAATTTAACTGTGATATAAAGCAAACTGAGGTATTTAATGCTAATGTCAGAAAGAGTTACCAAGAGCCACTTTTCATAAATCCAGTTTTAATCTTTGAAACTGGAATGAGTCATTTAATATGAAGCAATGAAAACAGAAAAGCAGGAGAGATATTGAAGCACAGAGGTGTCAGTTCATCTTCTGCTTTTCATGTTCCATAGAAAATCTTTCCAATCAGGAGGAAGTTTTTAAGCTGTCTTCAGTGTAACTTCATGAAGATGCTGTGGTGTTTCCTAAAGAGCAGGAATTCAGGACACTGTTACTCTGTTACTGTTGACTGGGGGGGGGAATGTCCTTAGAGTCCACTGAACTAAAGGAGTCCCCCTACTGAGTTCATACAGTAGCATGAAGAAGGTAGGATTGATCCGATACCTGGCACATTGAGAGTTAAGTCCACTTCTTTCCCTTACCATAAAGTGCAGTTTAAATCAGCTGAGGAGCTCGGGTCATAGATAATGAACATAGCATAGGTGATAGGATGTACTCTGTACAGGAGTACAGGGAACAGTAAGCAGCGTAATGAGTATTTTCTTGTCCACAGTAGCCTGCCATTATTGATAACCCAAATCATTCAGGAGAAACCCATCTGTTTGCCAGGCTTTTGAAAAGGTTGGATACACATGGGGATAATTTTTTGAGTGATGAAAGCCTAAATGAGTTGTGGCTTGTTGGCTGGTATTTTAAGAGCTTTTTTTTTATACTAAGATTTTTTTATGATCTTTGTTTATTAAATGGTAAAAAGCATCCAGCTTTTTGAGTTGTATTGCATTGTGAATGGGTATCAGCAGATAAAGACAAAGGACGACTCAGTGTTTCAAAGATGGAGGTTTCTGAGTTACTGCTTAATGAATGGTATGTGTCTGCGTTCACATATCCATGAAATCTGCCCATTCTGAGATGGCTTCATTAAGAGCCCAGCACTTAACAAGCAAGTATCCATAGCCAGGCTTTAGAGGGTTTTTTTTGTGTTCCAAAGTACCTGTCCACTTAAAATCTTTTAAAAAGAAAAGAAAAACCATTTCCTGCGTCCTGAGGAAGTTTCAGTGCAAACCTGCACTACTCATAGAAGGAACTGTCTCGGATGATTTTAAGTGTTTGATTCTTTAGTGGGCTGACTTTAGTCTCTTGCAGTGAGATCCTTTGTGTCACCAGCCTAAGACTTACGAAAGACCCATGTATCACAGAGATTGCTGCCAAATTAATGCATCCCATAGCAATTCTAGAGTATTTAAAAGACCTTCCGCCTGTTTTCTCACAAACTCCAAACCGTGGCAAACGATGCAAGTTAAGGTTATTTTTGAAACTTGAATTGGAAAGTCCTGTCCAAGCACATTGAGGTCCTTGGGCATCTTCACTGTTTACAGTAAGCTTTTGATCAGCAAATCATGTGCGGTTGTCTGTCCAGTTGCTTACCAGCTCACCTGGGACCTAGACTTCCAGGGAAGACTTTTCTGTGTTTAGGCCCTTCAGCATAGAGAAACAGACTTCTGAACTGGCCTGTCCACAGAAGATCTCTGAGAATGTAAACCTCTGGGTTTTAGAAAGAATTTGTTCATTAGGTGCCAGATGCTCATATGTTATTCTTACATTACACGCGTTACTTGACCAGGAAGTTCACTTGCTTGCTCTTGCTCTCTCGTTCGCTCTCTTAAGGTGTTTTTTTAGGGCTTTCCTCAGAATCACGGTACCTTCATGCTCTTCCCCCTACTGAAAACCAAACTTTTTAAAAAGTCAAAATACAAGGGAAAGCTTGGAATAAATTCAACTCTCATTTCCAAACAGAACAAAAATACCATGCTATTTTCAAATCACATGGATTCGTTTTTTTTCAAGTTGTGGACAGGTGTTTGCAAATTTGGATTTGTAGTATAGGGCATCTTTCTGAAAAAATACAGGAAGAGTTGAGCCCAACAAGCTGCGCTACCTGTTCTTTAGCTACTGGTATTTCCAGCTCTTCTGCATTTAGAATTGCTGGCAAATATGGTAATACGGTTGTAATCTCAAGCTACTACAGGTCAAATGAAACAGTGTCATCATTCTCATGGATCATGCAAGAGGAAGAAATCAGATCCTGAGGTATTTAATTGTGCTCTAAGGCACAAAGAAACATCTGGGAGACAATGGACTGTCTGACCTCAGCTCCATCCCTGGGAGGATTGTGGCACTGGTCCTCATGGAAGCCATTTTCGGGAACATGAAGGACAACAAGGTGACTGGGAACAGCCAAACATGGATTTCCCGTGGGTAAATTGTGCTTGATCAGTGTGATGAAGTGATGGAGACAAGGTGCTGTGGGCAAAGGGAGAGCAGAGGGCCTTGTTTACTTTGGTAAACTTAAGGTTTTTTGACACTTCCATTAGCATTCCTGGAGCCAAACTGGGTACGGACCGGTTAGATGGACTACACAAAGCATGAAAAATTGCATGAACCAGTGGTTCAGCACTGAACTGGCAGAGTTACTGCTGGTATTCCTTGGGAGCTGATACTAGTGCCAGTGTTGTTTAATATTTTCATTAACGACACAAATGATGGGATGGAGTGCGACCTCAGCAAGTCAACGGTGACATCAAATTATTGGAAATAGTGGAGATGCAGGAGGGCAGAGCTGCCATTCAGCAGGACTTTAGAAAGTTGGAGTGAGCTGATAGAACCTCATGAAGTTCAACAAAACGAAAGGCAGAAAACAGCTTTGCAGAGAAGACCTGGGGATCCCAATGGGCAGTAAATTGAATAGGACTCAGCAGCATGACCTTGTAGCCACAAAGCAAACTGCAGGCTGGGCTGTTTGAGCAGGAACGTAGCCAGCAGGTTGAGAAAAGGAGATTTCCTGCTCCACTTGGCGCTTCTGAGACTGTGGGCCCCTGTAAAAGAGGGACTGATGAACTGGTGGAACCATAACCAAGGACCACTGAGGTGGTTGAGTCTGGAGCATAACTTACCGTGAAGGGCTGTGAGAGCTGTTTGTGTTTGAGCTGAGAAGAGGCTGAGAGAGGCTCCAATTGACTCCAGCTATCTGCAGGGCAATTATGAAGAAGGTGGACCTAGACTCCTCTTAGAGGTGCACAGCTAAAGGACAGGCAAGTGGCAGTAGTCACAAGTTAAAGCAAGGGAAATTCTGGTGGAGTATAAGAAAAATACCTTCCATAGTGACGATGGTGGAGCAGGTGTCAGAAAGGTGGTGGATCCTCCATTCCTGGGCAGGCATGAGCAGCATGATCCAGTTTTGAAGCTAGGCCTGCCTTGAGCAGGACCAGACACCTCCAGGTGCTATGAATGTAGTCTTTAATATTTCCCTTTTCTTGAAACAATGGAAACTAGTAATTATATAATGCAATTTTAATGAAAAAGACGCAAAAATATGTTGCCTTAAATCTTTTCCGTACAGCTGGTGTCAAATTCCTGGCTTTGGATCTTTCGAAGTGGACATTGCTGAATCATGTGATTGTGTTGCCATGAATTAAAAATAAGCCAAGTCTTTCTCCTTAAAAGAGGCTGTTATATTCAGCAGAACTTGTTGTGGTGGTGCATTTTTGCAACATTAGTGAGTATGCATAAGGCTTAAGAATGGGAGCATTGTCTACAGCCTTGCTTACTTCTGATGGTTTAGTTTGGAGCTTATTTGAGAGAGAGATTTTTAGGCAAAAACTCTTGAAAACTATGACTTATTGCATAAACCTACCTCTTTGGCAAAGAACAGGCTTTCTTGGTAACTTGCTTTCTTCCAGGAGTTTGAAGTCATCCATGCTCAACATCCATCAAACTTCAGGAGAAAGTGGCTATAAGACTAACTACAGTGAAGTGCCAGCCATTAAATATGGGTGCATTGTGTTACGCGCTTCTCATCTTTGTGAATACAGTTTGTCATTCTACAGGCTTTCCTAAGTCATACTCTTAATCTTGTAGCTCTCAAATAAAGCTAAAAACTATTCTATGGAAGAGACTAAAAATATTGCTCTTTTTTCTTAATTTGCTTAAGCTCTGTGGGTTTGACCTTTAGGCCTTTTCCATCAGAAGAAGTAACTTAAGACTGCATGCAGAATTTCAGCTTATTTTTCACCTGCATCTACGTTTCACCTGCAAAAAAGCAGTAGGCTTGGGCTTGATGTTGTATGGCGTCCTGGGAGATGTTCTTTGCTAACTTGGCTCAGATCATTTTGATGCGCAGGCTCTGAGTGGGTACACACCTGAGAGAATACACAAAATTCTCATATCCCAAAAAGAGCTAGCAGCCATGAAGACAAAAGCTTCCATGCCTTCTAAATTGAATGCATGTTTTTGTTTAACAGATCAATAACGCAACAATTTAGGCAGCGAGATATGGAACTATGGGACTTTAAAATATTTTGATTTTGTGCTTTAGGTGTTAAAAGGAGAGTTCAATGTGCTAAGTAGCTGAGGCCACCATTTCGGGGCTACACCTGCAGTAAGATAATATGTTTCCTTATGAGAATTTTTTAAGTAATGTTGTTCATTCCTTCTTTTTGTGTATGCTCTGTTCTCGTGTTCAGGGGCAGCTTTGTGATTTTATGCATCTCCAGATCTTAACATTGTTTTATCTAATCGCCCAGATGTAGCGGCGCTATCCCATAAATTTTCCAGGACCTGTACGTAGATTATTATGTTGAGGATGTTGGATAAGCCTTAAATCAGATGGAGGCATTCTGCAGTGTGTTTAAGGGCTTGTAGGCATTACAAATGGGAGACAGCGCTCAGGTCTAAAGTGAGACACGTACAGGTTTGTCCGTGTAGTGTTTTGTCGGCACAGGCAATTCGGGTTGCCCAGCGAACTCCTTTGCCACTGGTGTCGTGATGAGGTGGTGCACCTGGCTTTCTCAGGCTCCACCACACAAGAACTACAGCGATCACCTGCGTGGGGTGGTTGGGTGGGCACTGGCCATTCAGTGCGTGGGCACGGGTGTTTGCCCGCAGGGCGGTACGTGCATCTGCGCTTCATCATCTTGAATTCTGCAGCTTCATGGAGACCTGCATGGAGGTGGATCTAAAGCGTGCCTCACTGGGGATGTTTACTGTCTCTGTAATTGCCCATGTAACAAGCACAGAAAAAGATTGCTGAATAACGAAGGCTTTCTTTCCAGTTTCTTCATCTTATGTCTTCTGAAGGGAGAGACGACAGAAGGGAGCAGGGGCTGGGATCAGAGTTACAAACTGTCTTCCCGGTTTCGCTGTGAATTTGTTTCCAACCTTTTTTCGAGATATTTCATCTCTCTGACTCTGTTTCCTAACTGGAAAAATTATGAAAATATCAATGTTCCCACGTTTTATTAGGTGGGATTGCTTTGAAATCTTGATTCAAGACACAACGAATAAGAGCTACGCTTTTTTTTTTTCCCCGGTGAATCTGATTTTGCCACAGCAAGGTAGCTAACAAGTCTTTCAGTAGAAAAATAATAGATGATGAAGTTTAGTAACAGTATGTTTTTAATTTTGTCTCTGTCTCAAACTTTACGTTCTAATACTTCCTCTGTAGAGATAGACACAAATTTATGTGTATATTCCTGTAGATCTATCAAAGCATGTTATTGTTGTAGAACATTTTCCTTTTAGGCTCTCAGAAGTCCATTGTAAAGAAGCCCAGATATTTTCATTGGTTGGTTGGCTACCTGGCACTGACTTCCATATTTGTGTCTGGGGATTTCCAGATGGAGATATAAGCACATAGGTTTCTTTGCATACATATTGAATTCAGGATATGATGTGCTCTGCCTGTTTTCCGCAGGTTGTCTGCATGGCATAGACCGTAGGTTTGATGTCTTCCTGGGCATACTGTACTGCATGTGCATGTTTAGCTATTTTTCAGGATACCTAGTCAGCCCGATTCCTATACTTGGAGAAAAAGAGGATATTTGAGGTGGGAGACAGAAGACCTGAAGTAATTGTTCCCGTTATGAGACTAATATGAGAAGTCACCAAACTTAGCTGGATATCAAAGGTTTGGGCCCGTGTAAGATCACAGGTTGGGTTGAGTGTAAAACAGAAACCTCTTGATATTGCACTGTGGATTTTTGGCTTTATCTGGTGTGAGAAATGCTTAGAACGTGCTTTATTCTCCAGGATTTTCTCATACGTTCAGTTGAGGCCCTAATTACTTATGGACTTTCAATGTGTCACAATTTTCTCATGATAAGAAGTCATTAAGTTGTACTGAAAAAGCTCTAAATAATGAACTGACATTTATGCCCTCATTTGTTTCTGTAGATAAGATGGGTAAGATTTTTTGCCTTTTTAATTTCTTAGTCCTAAAATCAGCTGTCTTTTGGCCCAAATTCAGTCCATCAGAATGCTTAAACTTAGGCTTATTTTAAGCTTCTGCTTATCATTGCAGGACCAAGAGTTGCATAATAAAATAATCGTAAGTGATGGAAGTAACAAACTTTTTTAAAGATTTCAAAAGTGGGCAAAGTTATTTTTAAAGACCAAATTGAAATAAAAATGAAAATAACCACTAGATGGCACTTGAAAATTGTATATTGAGATAGTACATTTGCTTTCAAAATCATTACAAATTTTGATAGATCCAAAAGGTTTTCATGTGGATCTGCGTAGTTCTGAGATGGTGGTGTTTCCAACACGAGTCAAAGTTCCTTTAGCTGTATCTCCTTACTCTGCGATCAAAGTAAACCACTCACTAGTCTTCATTAAAAGCTCTTTCCTGATCCTTAAAATGCTGCCTTTAGAAAGAAGAGAAACACCTGTATAACTGATAAATGTGTGCAAATTCGTTTGTTTTCCACTTATTTTTATTTATATCCAGCTTTCTAACAAAATTCTGCTCTGCCCTGGTGTTCTGTTTACCTTCTTGGTTTATGCCTAACTTGAGATGTGATGTATTTCTGCTTTAATATTTCTTGTAATATTATTTTGGGTCAATAGCTTGGAAATTAACCCATAGTCTGGTAGGGGCAGGTTCAGGCAGGGAACAGATTCCAAGGGTTCACTTTTCACTAATTTTTCACTTTACCTACTTTATCTCTTGGTAGGGGGAGAAGATGGAAGGAGATTGTGACAATTTGATTCTGCAGAAAGCATGATAGTAGCTAGGAATTTATTATCAAGTCAATCTTCTGGTGTTTCTTTCAGCGATCATCGCACAAGCCTGTTTTATTTGACATTTTCATGTAGCCTCTTTGTTGTTGTTTCTGAGATGCAGAAGAGTTACATTACTGTGATTTGTGAGCTAATAATACTGAAGATGAGCAAAGCTGAGTAAATACTGTCTGTAGCCATTAATTTGATTCTTCTTCCATAGGAGCTGTTTTGAGGAGTTGTTTGGACAACTGTCTTATCCTATTGTACTTGAGTTGAAGAGAGCGAAAGTAGACAAACTATAATGCTGGCTTGTGCAAGGATATTTTATGGCCTATTAAATATGTATTAAGGGACTAATTCTTTCATTTGCTCATACAGCTGTGTATGGTTCCCCTGACACTGGTAGTAATTATGAGTGAATTTTATTATGAGAGCTTCGTTATGCACATGGTAAACCTTAGAATGGATTACAGTAGCGATGGACACAGCCGCATTGTCCCGGTTTTGCAGAAGACGCAAGGGCACAATCAACAAGAGGTGAAAAGGAGAGTCAGAACAATTTTCCCATTCAGCTGCAATCACCCTGCGATGTCTGCTGCAGGAACGTCTCCCCTTTTGTGCTGCTCCGTGCTGCACAAAAGCACTTGGCTGTGTTTCTGCCGCGACTGGACCCTACAGCAGTTTGTATGCCTACAAGATAAAAATGAAGCTTTGGGAGTGGCAAGTCAAAAAGATTGACTTTTTCTTTCTTTTTTTTTNCCAGGCCATCCCTCTTGTTGACGTAAAATTTCAATTTGACTTTGAGTTCTTACCCGGTAGGTCCATCAGTGAGGATGCTGTTGCTGAACTGCAGATGCCCTTGTGGGAATGAGCTGATGGGTGTACCCATGCACTGAAATTCATTAAGTATTTCCTGTGGCCATCTTACCGGTGATCTCACTGGCTCTAAAGCTCTTTACGCAGAGATTAACTGTTTAGTGACTTGCAAAAGCTAGAGGGCATGCTGGTGATCCAGTTAACAAATGACAAAGATTTTCATCTTAGGACGATATTAAAATACCAGCATAACACAGGAATGACAGCTATCTTTCTAGAAAAGCTGCTCTTCATGCAAGCTCAGGTAGTCCCAATCACACAGGAGCACAAAGCAAATTTTTTGGGATGTGTATGTGAATGCTCTCTCAGTTCTGGCCCCTTGTTTTCTTTGCTGTCTGGCAGCTATTCTCTCGGTCAGAATTTCTCCCCTGCTTTAACATGTAAAAAGTCAGTGATTTTTACATTGTGCTGTTGGTATGGTCTGTGATGCTCTGCAGACAAGCCCTCGTGTCCTGTCTGAGGTGGTTGCATTTCACAGTCTCTCTGTGTCCCTGGAGGAAAAATACGCTATTGATAAATGGCTCTGGCGTCAGCAGAGGGCTTTTGTGGTGCGTGTTGTCATTATCCCGTCCCCCCCCTCCGCCTCCGTGGGAGGAAGCATTGCAAAGTGGGTTGGGCTCTGTCTGCCTCCTGTGTTTTGAATTTCAGGCGTTTATTCTGCTTGCCTTCCTGGATTTGTTGGCGCTCTCTTCTGTTGTGGCAGCAGATGTTGGAGCAAAAAGAAATGCTGCTTTTTGAGCAAAAGGATGCCAGAGCTTTCTGGCTGAGTGGGTCACATCTCTTTTCACTTAGGAGCAGGGCTGGGTTTAGTAGCGCACGTGTCCCAGTGTATCCATCCCATGGGTGACCAACCTCACCTGGCTCCTTTGCAGTTGCACTGCACAGAGCACGCAGTGAGGGAAGCCCCTGCCTGCTCTCCAGGAGCTGCAGGCAAAGGAAGCCGCTAGGCTTATCCAGGTGGATTTTCCCAGGGGATGCTCATGGCCATGGGCAGACCTGCTGCAGCCATTGGTTGGTTGGCACGTGGTGTGGTTAGTGCCTGGTGTCCCAAAGGCAGCTCTCACCCTAACAAATGCTTGTCTCCTGCACTTTATGAACCATAAATTTTGACTAGTGGAGTGTGTCACTGGAGTCTTGTTAACATTTCAGTGAAGTAGGTATAGCTGTGGCCTGTGACTTGCTCGGCTTCCTGTTTTGTTGTACCTGCCTCTGCAGATGCTGAAGGATGAAATTATTCCTGCAATAGCAAATGTCCTACTGTAGCTTAAGTTCAAGGCAAAAAAAAAAATGGCCTGTTTTGGTTAAGACCTGAATCTTCAGACAACTCATTTTTTTGAAGTGACTCTGGAAGAAAGCCACACAATCTGAAAAATAATATTAATACAAAATGGTTATCTCCAGTTACTTCAAACTGTTTAAATTGCGTCCTTCTGTAAGGCTCCTCTTTGGAGACGTTAATGTGTTTGAGCAAAGACGTTCGTGATTTACACCCCCAAACCTATTTCTGCAAGGCAAACTCTTGCATCGAAGATGCACGCTCTGCGGCACAGGGCAGATGGGCAGCTTTCCCCTCGACTGGCACCAGCAAGACACAACGGCATGTGCACACATCGTTTTGGGTGGGTTGGCTGCTGTTTTATTTCCACAGTGCATGCTGATTGTTGTTGGGTTGGGTTGGTTTTNACCTGCTGCCCAGGCTCATCTTCTGCTTGGCATCCTCCCTCTCCTCCAGCACCAAGCTCAGAAGCGGGGAGAATCCTCCGAGCAAAGCTTCAAACACCTCATTGGCTTTCTGCTGGGCCCACGGAGGTCTCCTGCGAGGGCATCGCTCAGCAGAGCTGCCAAGTGTGGCTTCTCCTTTTCCTCACAGCAGGTATTTACTGCCCTTTCCCTCTTCCCGAAACACTGGGTGGTGGCTTGATATGACTGGAGAGTTGGCACGTGGGTGCAGGAGCCCTAAAACAGCTGGCGTGCCTGGCCCCTCGCCTGTAGGAGCAGTGCCTGGCTGGCTGGTGGGACCTGCACCAGCTGCTGGGCACACAACTGTACCCCCTCGCTGTGCCTCAGTAGCCCTGTTGGCCCAGGAGGTTGCCCTGCAGCTCTGTGGCAGCCTGGCCATGGCAGAGCCGCTGGGTCCAGCATCCCAGAGGCTGCTTTTCAGCCCCCCCTCTATCCTGCGTGGGTACCAGTGCCATGAAGCAGTTACTGGCCGTTTGGTCACAGCCCTGGCGTGGGTCACCATTGGCACTGGCTGGCAGCAGCATTTCTGATACCTCCTCCTCATTTTCCCTGAGCCGTCCTCCACAGTGTGCCTCTCCTTCCTGCTCCTGAATTGCTGTGCCGTTTGGGCAGGTGTGTTTCCCATACCCTCTCCTTCTTCTGGATCTAATACTCACCTACTGGACAGGTGCTGGGTTAGTAGATGTGTGTTATTTGGGTGTTTTGTTTTGATGTGGAAGCAGTATGTTTCTGCCAGACAGAAAACTGTGTGGCCCCAACAGAGCAAACGTTTCCTGTGGGGCCGGTGGCTTGCCATTTCATCCACCAGTTTCATTAAAAGCTTGGTCAAAAGTAAAGCGGGACCTGTTGTGCCTGGCCTCAGCAAGTCCGTTTAGAAAGTGTTTGTTGACCGCGTGGCCATCTTGTTATTTTTTGAAAATTAATAATTAATGTTGAAGTCCTGACTTTTTTCAGAGCCTAGGTTATATTTAGGATGAAGCATAGTAGAAAATAAAAGCTTGTCCGTTTCCTAAACCATTTCTCACTTTATAAAGGTTATTTTTGTGGGTCCAGGAGCCGATTCCTACAAGCCTGGTAGCTGGTAGCTTCCAGGTACTGCTGATAAGTTTAAGATAGATGTACTGATTTGGTGTTACCTGGCACTCAAACTGTGGGAAAAAAACATAAACGGCGGTGAAAAAAACCCACCAAACAACAACGTAATGAAATACTTTCGAGAACTGGGGACTGGTCGTTTTTATAAAGATTGTCCAAACTCCTATCTGACCGCCCTACTTGCATTCAGTACATTTTGAGTACTTTTTAAAAATACATTTTAAGTTGCATATTTGAAATACCATGTACCGCTTAGCTTTCATAACTAGATTAAATTTTTTTACGTTTAACGTATCGAGTGAGGGGACGAGACACGGCAACATGGGGGGTTTGTTCAGCAGTGCCATTGCCCTACATGCCACAGCCCCGGGGTGCTGGGTGTCCCCCCCCTTCCCCTAGGAGACACTCTCCTGCTGCCGCTCCTGTAGCGCTGCCTGCGAGGGACCGCTCTCCAGGACTTCGCCTCCCTTTTCCTTCCTTGCAGCAGAGGCCACCCGCTAGTGCTCTGCATTATCGATGTGGAAAATAGATTATTTGCTTATGTCTTTCATGTATTCAAAGCCTGTTATTTTGTCTTTGTCAAGCTAAGTGATGCTAGTTTTCACAGAGTTTTTCCTTTTTTTTTTTTCTTGGCCCTTTTTCTTCATTCTTTTTTCTTTTCTCTTCTCTTTTTTCACCCTTTTTTCTTCCTTCATCTTTCCTTGTCTTTCTACTTGTTACTCTTTTCCTTTTTTTTTTTTTATTATTTTTGAGTGTGTTTTCTAGACTGCAGCTACCAAGTTACAGTTTAACAAGTAGTTTCCCTGCTGTCAACAAGCACTTGCTGGCAGCCCAACCATGATACACTGATAACTTGGTTTTCCAGTACCATATGTAATGTAGCACTCCAAATTTGGGTTATGTACTGAATTTCAGGCCAAGTGTTGGTTGAAATACTTGGCTGAGTAAGGTACAGTCAGCTGTGTTTGTTCTCTGGCAGGGGCATAAGGAAAGCCCAATAGTAAAGTTCTATGCTGTCTTGTCTGTGTAATTTCCTAATCAGTTTACTTATACACTGTTGTGATAGAATCCAGTTCCTAAGTGTGTCTTTTGAGGGCAATTTTGTAGCAGGCAGGGTTTGCCAGTCTTTCACTTATTTTAATGAGGACATTGCTTAAGGCTGAAGAACTCCCTACAAAGTAAAATATTATTTTATTATATTGCTTCATGTTGTCTTCTATGAATGAAGAGGGAAAAAAGAGAACTAGAAAGAAAAACAAACGAGAAATCGTTATTTAAAATCAGCCATCATTAAAAGACTTTGCAGTAGATAACATCTCCTCATGACTTTTCAAAAGCTTTATTTCTTATATTATGCTTAAGTCTCATGGAAAGATTCATGTTTCTTTAGTATCTCTTAAAACACAGTAGCCTGAAATGGTGACACAACCACATCTGGGCAGAGTATTCCTTGCATGGAATAGGCAAGTTTTTTCTGTTTATTGAATATGAAGTTTTCTTCTTCATTGTGGTGTTCTGCTATCCTGTGCACTTGCTGTCTGTGTGGTTTCCAATTCAATAGCAGATTTGGAGAGAGCTAGCATTTGAAATGTCCTTACAACCATTCTGATCAATAGCTCTGAAGAATTAACTATGATGATACTAACCAAAAGCAAAACTAAATGATATGCACATAAAAAAGGCCAGTCAACAACAGTAGTAACAAATTTATATCCCCCCCTTTTTTTTTAATTTGAAGCATCCTGATATCATGTTAATGAGTACAGTTGTTCAACATAAAGTGCTTTTCATACTAGACAAAACATGGTTGATTTTTTTGCATTAAAAAAAAACCAAAGAACATCTTATTTTTTGTGCGTGTGTGAATGA
This sequence comes from Stercorarius parasiticus, assembly GCA_013396915.1. Classification (NCBI taxonomy): domain Eukaryota; kingdom Metazoa; phylum Chordata; class Aves; order Charadriiformes; family Stercorariidae; genus Stercorarius; species Stercorarius parasiticus. The sequence continues at coordinate 77,270 of VWZL01002686.1, forward strand.
GCTGAGAGGGAGTGGAGCTGAAGTTTAAAATCTGATGACTTTTATTATATGTTGCTTTTATTCCTCATTGGTAGGCCTGAAAGATTCACTTAACCCCCAAAATTCAAAGAAGTGCTTTTGACATTCTTTTGATGATCTTGGGGTTTAATTTTATGTATTAGCGAACAAAGAAAGCAAACAACTCAGATCTGAGTTTAAGAGAATAAGGAATAGTTTAAAACCATTTATGAAGATGGAAGGGCAAGTCATTAAAAATTAAGTAAGACTTGTTGCTGTGTTGCTAAGCGTTTCGTGTGGTGACAGTCTACCCCAAACCTCTGCTAGCAAACAGGACTCCATTGAGTCTCAGCATGTCCCCCATTAAACCATCACATCTACGAAAGTTAGAAAGCTCATTAATGGCTTTCCACTGTGAAACAATAAAGAATATATTTGCTTACTGGTCAGTAATTAGTGCCAACTAGTTTTTGCCCCTCATGACAGAAATACTGTGGTTCAGTTACTCCAGAGCTAAAAGAAATTTATTTTTTTAAAAAGCCTTTTGTATTCATGTAGGTGTATTTTACTGTCAGCAATCTCCTTTTATTTGAAAATTCAAATACCTCTTCAGCCCACTAAACCTGTGAGAACATGAGCTCATTTCCGAGTCTCCTGCTTCTTTGTTGAAATAGCTCAGTTCACTGACTCGGCAGCCCCCAGAACAGCAAGCCATTAGTGTCATAGTTCAGTCCTCTCTTCTCTCATTGGTATTTGTTGTTATAAAGTAGTAGAAAATTCAGATAGTGTAAAATAGAGCAGAAAGTGTGGAAAATACACTTGAATTTTTCCTTCTGCCCCTTTGTACTAGTAATATTCACGGAGTCAGCTGAGGGTCCAGCTGGACTCCAGGAAGTGTGGTCTTAAGGTAACAGGAAAATAGAAATTCATTTCCACTGTCCTCATGGAAATAAGGTGGGTGTTGCTGAAGTTCAGACATTCTTCCACAGATTGCCTTCCAATGGGGACTACACCATAGTCACAGTTTGCGTCTTGGGGGTTCTACTTTTGCAGGTCTTGAATTTCTTCCTACCCTGTATTACAACATGCACCTTAAAGCACTTACTTACTTTTAAAGACCATTATAAGGATTTTGGTGTCTGTGGACATAGTTTGAGGAGTGCCAGGTGAGTGCAGCTTGTTCAGCACAAGTACTAGCAGCATTCTCGGTGACAGATCAACCGTGGGGCGAGATAGTCCCAAAGCTAGGACCACAGAAGTTGGTCACCTGTCTGTATCAGGCTTTATAAATAGCAGAGGAAGATGGGAGGAAAATAAAACTTAATGAAGATAACCAAACACTTGTTGTTAATGAGCATTTGCATACAGTTGTGTAATTGAAATAGAAATCTATGCTGTAAAAAGCTAAACAATCATTCTACTTCGCCGCCTCCCTCTCCCCCAACCCCTATCCAGCTCTTTTCTTAAGGAAATCTTAATTTTTTTCTCTGAAGCCCCATTAGGTATAAGTATTTATAAGACATCCAAGAAAACGGTGATTCTTTGATTAATGTTTCCGGAACCAGAAAGGAAATAATACAGCCAGCACACAAAAAAAATTACAAAGAAAAAAAAATATTTTTTTTACTGGTGTAATACCTATGTAACACTTGATCTGTATCTGAAGTAAAGGTTGGTGTAGAACATCACCCTGAAGGTATTCCTTGCTGTGAACAGATCATGAATGTCAGCCTTGACAGGTATCCTCTGGTGATGTTATAAAGCATATGTGGCTTATTTTAAGCAAAGCTGTCCATATTTTTGTCTTCTCTTGTTGAATATTGCTACTTTCTCCCTGGTGTCTGTCACTTCTTTGTCATCCTTAAGCTGAGAAATGTCTTGTGAAATCTTGTTAGCTGGTTTTAATTGTTTTTCTTCTTGCTAACTTCTAAAAGCCATTACATGTAACTTAAAAGATATGTGGTATATTTACTGATACTGTAGAAGAAATTACATATTTTTTTTTGTGATAGGGTTCATAAATCCCAGTTATTGCAAACCTTGCACTTTGGGTGCTTTGTATCTTCTGTACTTTTAAGCCCCAAATCCTGCAAAGAACTGCCCATGACTTGATCTGTGACTTTGTATGGAACTATTTAATTGCCAAGCTTAAACACATGCTTCAGTTCTTGTAGGGTCTGAGTCCATCTCTCTTTTCAAAAGCTTGCTGGTAGGGGTGCTTGACAGCATTTGGGGATCCCTGAGAGGGAAAGAAGGAGCTGGTGTTTTTGCTTGCTTCTGTCTGACAGCTTTCTGTCTCCCATACAAAAAGAGCAACTAACATGCTATTGATGATGTGTCCAGGGGCAAAAAAAAAATCAGGTAAATAAATAGAATCTGAAGAGTCCACTAAATGGATTGTATTGATGTTTTGCCATTCAACAAGTAAATAATGTCAGTAAAACTTGTGCTGTCGTTTAGTCACGTGCATTCACTTGACTGTGGAGTGTCTCGTCTAAGTAGTTACACTATGTCTTGCCAAAATCTTCCAGACAAGAAAATGAATGAAAGTGTTCATGTTAGGTGTGTTTTGCGTTGGACTGGATTATTTTTTATGGGACAGCTTCTCTCATAATTATATAATTGTATGTGAATATATCAACAATTATGACAAAAATTCCCATGAAGTGTGGGGGTAGTAATATGGAAGATGAAGCAATCCAAAGGAAAACAAGTTCATCACACTATTTTGGCATCCTTTTTTTAAAAGGAAAAGTCCCCTGCAATGTAGTAGAGAATTAGAACGGTTTTCATGATGACAATCCTATGTTTGACTGAGAGGCATCAGCAAAAAGTGAACACCAAAAAAGTCTCTCAAATGTTGGTCAAAACTTAGGAGAACTTGAATAAGAGCTTCAATAAAACTGGGGAAAAAGGATTTGGAAACACAGAAGTATTAAAAAATAGGGGCTGAAATAGTTCATTTGTTCACGGTATGAATGACCCCCTATTATTATAGGAAAGAAGAGAGGGCACAGAGAATAGAGTATATAGCTTGACATACTTAAGGGGTGGGGGTCTTCCAGGCCATGCTGTAAAAGTAGAGTTTGAAGTCAGTTTGTGGCCTCAGCCCTTCCATTAGTGGGGTTAAATCAGGAGGATTTTTGTTGTTGACTGTTGCAGAGATCCACTCTGAAGTGGAAGCAAAGAGCAACATTGTGTGTCTTTCTGTAGTATATGGTGCCTGTATAACAGCCAGGATCTGACTTACTCTGTGTCTTGGATCTCCTAAATGCTTGTTCAGCTGAGGGAATGACCCATCTTGGTAAAAAGCCTCTTTATAGTAAGGGTGATGACTAGGGTAAAATGGGTCACAATTTAAGAAAACAGCCTAATGAACATCACTTGAATTCCTGGAGCTGAGCATGCGTTTCTATTTCAGCACTAATGTGCAGTGAGCTTTGGTTAATTTATTTTAGGGGTAACTGGGTGTTCAATACCCAGCCTTCATGCATGGAAAACAAAAATTATTTGTGAGCTGGGCAATAGTAGAGACATAACGTATTGAGAGCCCCTTTGGGACTTGCAAGGTGATGGGTGCCTAGGGTCTGTGCTGCCTTGCTGAGCTCAGCGTGGAGCATAGGCAGGGCCCCAGGGGTGATGGAGAACACCTGTAAAATACACCGTGGGATCATTTAAGTCCTGTGAAGGTTTCTCTTGCTCATCTTTCTAAGGGCAGCAGGCAGAGAGATGCCAGCTAAAGGCGATGCTGTTGTTGAAATAGCACTGAGGCTTCAGCTGAGCTTTGTGAAGCAGGATCATGGAGCACACTTCAAACATTAATTTAGTTTCACACTAACAAGGTAGAAGGTTCCCAGTAATACTCATCTTACTTAGGACGGACTGTAGGCAGAAACCATACGATTAGCTCACCTAGGTAAGTCAGTGGTAAGAAAGGACTGGAGTAGCTGACTCCCTGTCCTACTTGTGCATTTATCCTGCTCAGAAATAGGCCACATACTTTGACTACAGTATTAGGCAGATCTCTATCATTTAACAAACTCTGAGACTCAGCGAATCTCTGCAGCCCACAGGAGATGAAGTTCCTGCTTCAACAGTAGCTCAGCTACTCTGTCAATTTGTGTCTGAAAATACCCCAAACAAAAGCAAATGGTGTTTCAGCACTTTAGTAAGAGAGGCAGATGGGGAGCACGGTGCCGTGTGATATATGGCGGAGGTCATGGTGGGACAGAAACAATGTCAAATTTACGTTTTGTGATACCGGATTGCAGCTTGATTTTTCCACACTTCAATGTTCTTTTAAAGCCAAAGTTCTTTTCTTTCTGTGTATGTGGACCCACTTTGCAAGTCATGGACAAAGATTTGGGTGAAATGGTGCATGATTACGTGCCATATAATACTCGCTGAAAAGACAGAAGTTGGTTACAGAAAATTATCAGAGGAGCGGGTGCCGTAAAAATCAAAGTTTAAATGTGCTCTACGTAGAAGCGGCACGATGGGGACAGCAAAGTGTCGAGCTTAATGGCAAGCTGCTGTGAAGTTACAATGCATCCTTAACTGATGGGTGCCAGGTACTGCTGACAAGTGGGGAGGAACTAACAATCTAATAGACATGCAGGAAAATGCCGTTTTTAAATGTAGGTTAAAATTTCTGTACCTGCTTCCTTCAGGGTTCAGTTGTTTCTTCCAGCAAGCAGTGTCTGAAGGTCCTTCAGCTTTCTGTGCTCTTGGGATCTGTGAGGGAAGCGGCTGCTTATGCATATTTCTGGTGCAAACAAGGGCACATTGCCAAAATGCTGGTGAGTTAACCAAGAAGAAACACACGTGGAAGAGATCAGCCAAAACCAGAACTAGTGATCGCTAAAAGGGTGGGATACATAAGAGCATGGCAGGATCTGTGTGGGCTGTAGCTGCTGAGCACCGCTGTATGAGATGGCTCTGTTGAGGCATTTGCCCCAACGGTGACACCAGGACTCGGGCAACAGGTGTAAGTGCAGGTGTTGCGGCTTTCCCTTCTACAACTGTAGGCTGAAACATTAGTGCTCTAGCAGGCGTCTTCCAGAAAGCAGCATTCTAAAATGCAGTGTGGCTTTGCAGTTACAAGGCTTAACCTCTTTTCGTGCCCTTCATCTGAGTTAAAAACCAAGCTGCTTCTGGCTTTGCTTATGGGACCAGGACTTAGCCCAGCTACTTTATCCTGCTGGCGAGAAGTCCCTGTGAGCCTTCAGCAATTTTTATGGGCTATATAAAGATCTAGCTGGCTAACCACTCTCCAGTTTCAGTTTTTGATGTTTGTGTTGATTTCTTGGAAAGCCAGCCATGCTCCTGACAAGATTTATCCATTGACATTGCACAGTGTAAACAGAAGGCTATGAGGGACCAGACTCTACTGGCAGTGCTTGCTTCCTATGGGCTTTGGTGCTCGGATGTGGTGTGCTGACTTTATTTATATATTTATTTGCCCCTTCCTTGGGTAGCAGATGTTTAAGCCACCCCTTAAATTGGTAGTTAGCATTTGTTAAGCAAGTATTTTTACTGAGTGGTAGTTCTGAAGTATGTTTTCGATGAGGACACACACACAGGGAATAAGCGTGTAAGTAAGTACTATTTACCTTCTGTGTGCATTTGGTTCTGCGGATGGTTTGTTTTCTTTGCTCTGCGGGGGCTTTTGTTGATGAGCACTTTGGAAGTGTCAGGGTAGCTACTTCTGGTTGTTTGCTTCAAATTCTTGTATTAAAATTCACTTCTCTTAGGCAGGGAGTCAGATTTCCCCATTGCACCTTTTAATGGCACTTGGGAAATCCTAGCTCATAGTGTCATGGGGTTCTACATCAACATTGCTATATGTAAGTGCATGATTAACAGATGAGTTCCCCTGCTAAAAAAAGAGGGCAAAATATGAAAAACTGCAGTGGACACAGGTGTGGTAGCACTGTGGAGTCTCTCACTCGCTTGACTAGTGAAGTGCAAGGGCTTTTCTGCTGTGTTTCAGGCAGGAGCGCAATCAAGAGCTGGACTGGCTAGTGTCCTTGCTTCATGCTCTTAAATTGTGTGTTGATAGTTAATCTGGCATTAGGTGGAAATGTTAAGATTGGAAAAGATATATCCATGCTGTTGCTGATAATCAAAATAAATCTCTATCTAATATCTTGCCAGAAACTTACAAAAGTCTTACATTAGTGCCTCATATATCTATCACTGGTTTCTTTAAATATCTGTATGATGGTCATCTATGCCTAAGGGTTTGTTGTGAACTTACGACTATTTTTGCATGACAGGTCACAGTAATGAAAGGCAGTAGTAGGAATAAGGATCATTCGACAGAAGGAGAAGGAACTGGGAAGCGACCAAAAAGAAAGTGTCTTCAGTGGCATCCCCTGCTTGCCAAGAAACTCCTTGACTTCTCTGAAGAGGAGGAGGAGGAAGAAGAGGAGGAAGATATTGATAAGGTAGACTTGATTGGATGCTTTGATAATAGAAGATTAATGGTGGGTTGGATTCTCCCTAGCTATGTTTTTATTTTGTTTGCTTCTAGCTGTTCTCTTTTGTGGACAAACACAGTCAATTAAAAGATGTGATGCTGTGCCCATAAGGCTATAAAGGCAAGTAGCAAATGACACAAAGTGAATTGTCAATCATACTTTTAAAATCTTGGACAAACCTCTGTGTTTTTTAGAGTTAGACTGGAAGAGTTTTAACTGGGTTGCTTTAATAACGAGTTGCATATCTCAATCTTGATTGCTCAAGGTGGGTTTTTGACATTGGTTTTTTTTACTTGTTTATTTTAGATGTGAAGTTAGCCTGTGCTTGATATCTGCTTCTAGTGGCTCTGAGGACATACAAGGCTAATGGTTTTCTTTCTATATTAAAGATTAAACAAATACGAAGATTAAAAGGGAAAAAGAAGGAAAAAGCTGCCAACAATTTTTACTGTCTTTGCATGTGAAATTCAATACCTTCCGGAACATTGAGAGCACAGGTGCAATAGTCTGTCTCTGGTTTGATGCTTAGTGTTTTAGTATTGTTCAATGATGCTGGCCTTACCCATTTTTTATAAGGGCCCCATAATGTGGCACCTTGCAAGTGTACAGTAAGACTCATCCTCTGTAACAAGACGTGGGAATGGCTTATGGAGATGTGATGTTTCTATCATGTGGATAAAATTCATATCTGCATCTCCTTGATGCCTTCCTAAGGCAGGAAGGGAGAGGTCACTGCTGAGGAGACTGCCTTGACCCACATACTAGTAAGGTAGAGTGACCCTGACAAGGATATGAAGCAGCAAAGAGGAGCCTGATACTCCGACAGTGCTTTCTGTTGACCTTACAGGTCACTTTCACAATGTGGTATAAAATAGCAGTGTTGCAGTTAGGGTAGGAGATGGTTGTCTGTCTCATACAGAAAGTAATTCCTTTCATTCAGTCAGAACTAGCCTTCTGTGGTGTGTCCCTTTGTAGGAATGATAACACTGGCCTGTAAGTGGAGAGGGCATATTTTGGCAGCGTGTTCCGTTGAGATTTGCTCTCTTGTCTCCGACTGGGCAAAAGTGCAGTGGCTGCACTGGAGCACAGCTCACAGGCTGAGTAATGAACAGCAGGAGATGGGGAAACAACTGTTACCTATGCACTTTCCTTCCTATGCATTCTGTAGTTGCAAACGTATGTCATTTGAGGTCCAAGGTAGCTTAGTTCACCTCATCCCACTGAGATGATTTCTAGTTTGTGGGAAGCAAGTAGGAAGGATGTCTTCCCCCCAGCCCCTTTAGGGCTGTTACTGGAGAATGCTTCTCAATTTAGAAATCTGCTCCACTTGCAAGTCGGAGTTTAAATCTTGCAGAAAGCATGAATGAACCTTGGACCATCAGGTGAGGAGGTTTGACATAGAACTCTGGGTCTTTTGGACAGAATGGATGGCATTTGGAGGCAGCTGTGTGTAGCCATGTGCATCTCCCTTGTTCACACACAGCATACACGGACGCTCAGTCTCCATGAGTAACCGGGGTAAATGAGTTTACACCCCTTCCCTTTCGGTTCTGCTAGGTGCCGCTCCTTGGTGCTGACGGTTTAGAGCAGGATGCTGATGAAACCGAAGATGATGAGTCCTCAGAGCAACGAGCTCGCCGACCAATGAATGCGTTTCTCTTGTTCTGCAAACGCCATCGCTCTCTTGTGCGAAAAGAACACCCTCGCCTTGATAACCGTGGCGCAACCAAGATCTTGGCAGACTGGTGGGCTGTTCTAGATCCAAAAGAAAAGCAGAAATACACTGACATGGCCAAGGAAGTACGTACTATCTGAATGGTGGATGTAGGGGGATTTCATTACACTTTTGTCTGTCTTCTGTTTCTCAGTGTATTAAATGTTTTCTGTGGGGTCTTTCTCTTCCCTGAGCTCCTCAGCTTCCCTACTGGGATTATGGTGCCCAGAGCTGCTGCTGTTCTTGCTTTGATTCACTTGATCCATTGGGCCAGAATGAAAAGAAATTGGTCTGTGTACACAAACTAATCTGGCTCTAGTAGTCATTGGAACAAATATATGCACTTCGTGATACATATCACCTGAAAATTCCTGCAGTACAAGCATTAACACGTGGATAAGAGTGTGGCCATTGAAAACGATAAGTGATATGGTTCAGTATCAGCTGTCTGTAGTGATACATCCTTAAGCTGTGCATTTGGTATTGATAATACGGGTTGCTGTTATAATACAGGCGGACCAAACCAAAAGCATAGTCAACAAAAGTAGTCTCTTTTTACCTTTGATGCTAAAGAATTTTAAATTTACTAGTGTTTCATGAAGTACTCTCCCTATGTATTGCTATTGGTTTCTGATATAGCAACCTTTGGTGAGGCAGAGTCCGATACCTGGAGAGCAAGACACAGTCAGAGTCCTTTAACTGAGAGCAAGGAAAAGAGATTTATCCCCTTGCTTCACAATTTTGTGTTACTTTAAAATTTAAATGAGGTTTCTTAGGAAACAGCTTGCATGGTAAGCTGCCCCCAAGAAGGCTGTGGATATTGATAGTGGAGAGTGAAAGACAAAGCCAGTTACATAGGCTGATAACATCACCCCAGACCAGATCATTGTAATTACCTGTGTGATCTAGATTGTGGGTAACCATTGCATTAAATATCAGAAAAAATAATGGAGGGCTAGTGAGAAGGAAGAACATCTCTGTCATTCATCAAGTAATGCTAGTGTACTGCCAGTACAGGTAGCTGTGAAACAGTTGGGGAAACTATTATCTCTACCTGTCCTGTCACCCAAAGCTGTCTGCTGCTGTTAAGGCATGTATATAAGGTCTGGCTGTTCAGTAGTTTGTGTGAGCATGGAAAGGTGTGAAGTGTTCTGCATGGCAAGTCCTTTTTGAAGCAGGGTCTGTAGTACCCTGTAGCCTCCCGTCTGTGACACTGTGTTGAAATACTTGAGTCTGAACTTTGACCGACCATTCCTGATTTGTTCTGTATTCCCACCTACAAATTAGGGATGCTTCTTGAAATGTGTGGGACAAGGGCAATTAGGAGATCCAGTACAGGTAGAGAGGAAGGAAAGATGAAGAAATAATTTTTGGAAGGAACAAACCTGATGTGACTGTTTTTCTTAGCCTTTTGTATTGCTGAAGGAAATTCATTCATTAAGAAGGAAAATAATTGCAGAACTTCTCTATGAAGTGACAGATCTGTAACTATTAATCATATTGTTGTAGAAATCATTGTTCCTGTAGTGATTTATTTGTTTTTCTGGGCACGAAGAACAAATTGCATCTTCAACGTCAAAAAGAAACAATAAATCTAAGTAGTTTAGATCATTATGACTAGTTCCAAGAATGTCTAAAGAGAGAGAGCATGTAATTTTTATTCTTTAAACAGTTGCATGTTACAACAATAATTAGCAGCTATAATGTGCCATTGAATGTATTTGGGTCTTCACCACTAGGCCTGTTCTGTGTGTGTGTATCAGTTGTTTATTTTAACACTCACTTTTATAGTTAGGTTTACTGATGAGACTGTCAAAAATATGCTAATGTCAAGTCTTGTGTGAACCGTTTATTGGTGTGTTGCTTTCTCCTAAGGAGAACTCATTTAAAAGTCAAGAAAGTGAATGCCTTTGGAAGGACATAAAATTACCATTGCATTAGTAATCTTCTGCTTGTGTACCTATACTTATAAGCACATTGAGGTTTAAAATAAAGGGATGAGCTTCCATTACTTAAATGCAGCTTTTCAGTGCCCTTTGACTTCCAGTTTTCACCACGTAGCCTCTAGCCATTGCCCTGTCAGGATGCACATCTCCCAGAGGACCCAGTGTCCTATCTGCTGTCCCCACAAAGTGTCTTGTGTACCCTGAGCATCTGAATCACTCTTCCAGAGGTAGGAATGGGCCTGACAGAAGTGGTCCCTGCTGCAGGGGCTACAACCCGTATTATTTTACAGTCTTGAGAATGTTTTTACTATTTGAAGCCAAAGTTCACAAAGCCAGTTAGCTCAGATCAAGCATCAGGCAAGCAGCTTTCAGTTTCTCACCTGCTTAGTACCAGCAGTCGATACTATCTTAGCAGTGTGGCATATTTACTTAACACGTATCTGGTTATATGGAAGATCCAAGATTTTGGAAGACAGTGAGACACCTGGACGCTTTGCCAAGTGGAATTATGAGAAGTTCTCTATTGGGTTGGACATCTATCTGTGATTCCCACTGAGGGGATAATTGGATCTATGATTCACTTAGGCACTTTTGGAAAATCCCATTATGTATCTGTCTGTACCTTGGGGTGCCTTGATTTCTGAGCTAAAACTGGCCCCATGCTCCCTCTATTTTCAGTCTTATGGTTTATGGTCTCTTGTCGCAACACCTGCCCCAGAGACCTCATACTGTGTCTGCAGAGCTCAGTGTCAGCTTCTGCTGGTGTTTTCTTTAGGACAAGGCTTTCTATTTGTATCATACAGACTTTGTAGATCATCTTAACTTTGAAAGTTTCACGATAGAGGATTTAAGCCCAGTAGCTGTTAAATACTCCCAAGTGGAACCACAGGTGTTCCTGCCATTTGTTAGCATTTCCCTTCACTAAGGGCAAAATGAATTCTGGCCACTCATAAATATGCTCCAGCATTTTTAGTTACTACAGTAATAGGGGTAGTGTTCTCCTATTAACTTTTATGGGGCTTACTGGGAATATTCAGCTGTCTTGGAAAACATCCAGTGAGGTTATTATTGTTGAAGCCCCGTTTCCCTTGCTAGAAAACACTTCATTTTTAAATACGTCCTTGCATCGCCAAGATCCAGGCAGTCGGGATTGTTTCCTGTAGGGAGCAGCCTGATGAATCCAGGCTGCTGCCATTCAGTGGCGGAGATGAACACTTCTCCTGACTGCTTGGCCAGTGGTCTCACAGGTATGGTCAGCCTGGCTGGGAGCTGCCTGTCCTTGATACACCGCTGCTTTGGCAGCTGCCTCCGAGTAGGAGGGAGCAAATGTTCTGGCTTCCTGTCTGGAGTCTGTCAAGTTCACTGGGTGATGTACGGACCATAATGTATAATGCAAGTCCTGCGTCCTTCAGGAGTAAAAAACGGAATGTAATATTTTCGGGGGATTTTTTTTTTGTTAGATCTCTGGGGTTCATGTGACATTTAATAGCCAGTTGGTGGGATTTAAGCATCCATTTAAAGTTAAGCACGTGCTAACTGCTACCCTGAGGTGTGGCTGGAATCCACTTGTGAGCTCCTGTTCCCACCACACTGGAGAAAGCAAATCTTTTTTTTTTTATTTGGTGATGAAAGCAACTCAGGGAGTTGCACTGAAGCGCAGCACCTTTTTTAACCTCAGCTCTAAAGTGGCACCAGTTCCACTGCATAACCCAGGCTTTCGCAGAACAGAAATGATACATCAGACCAATCCCACAAACATATCCTCTGCTTTATCTTACCTGGAACTTCTGGATGTGACACTGCTGGTCTGTCCATGCCACTCATGTGGGAACCAAGGTGGTGTCTTTGCATTCCAGGTTAAGGGCTCACTTTTTTTTTCTTCTCTCTCCCCCCACCCCCGCCTTTTAAAGCGATTTTAGAGATGTCCTTAGGCTGGCTGTGTTAAGTTGGTTGAATGGAGGAAAACAGTAAGCTCTGCTATTGCCTTTGGCGTTTTCTCGTTCCTGTGTAGCTCATTTAAGTTATCTTCTCATGACCTGGCAAGCAGAATCTATCACTTCATTTTAGACCTTGGTCTAATAGTCACAAAAATCAATACTAAAAATCTTTCTGAGATTTGGATCAGGCCCCTGTATGCATTTTATAAAACTACTTCTTGGCCATTGTTTAACTTCTTACATTTTCTTTTTCATTTAACTTGAGTGTTGAAGCTGTGAAAGGAGCCGATGAGTTGTCGTCCCTCAGTTTGCTCTCTCCCCTTCAGAGAGTGCAGTCAGTGTTCACTTCTTGGCTTTGAGAAGGAAAAAAAGTTCATTAATACACCAGCTCACTTGAATTGCTCTTGTTGGAAACTGATTAAAAGCTTATTGCTGCCTCATCTCGCAAATGGTATGCATTCTGGTTCTCATTTGATGGGCAGCCTGTCGGCTTGTCAAATTACTCCATAGAATAATTCAACTACTCAAAGCAGCAATGCTGGTATAAAGAGTTTATGTACCTCATTGCTAGCGATTCTGTGCTTTTCACTCTGCAGGCTGGAAACATGATTTGTGAGTGGGCTGTGGCTTTAACAATGGAAGGCGAAGCTGCTTCTCTCTGTATTTCCTTTCCCTTCTCCCCTTCCCCCCTTCTCCCCTCCCCTTCCCTTCCATCCACCAGGCTATTTTTGTGGTGTACTGAGCTCCCAAACCAAGCTGAGGGAAAGGGAAAAGGGGTGAGGTGAGAGGTGTTGCAATCCTTAGTTTGCAGATGTAACACATAGACCCTATTCAGAAAATACAGCGTGTATGTGGGTCAGTGGTCCCTGCACACCTTTATTATTTATAGCCGTTTCTATAAATACAGGACTTCACACAGTGGGTTCACACGGTGCTGTGATTCTTGTAAACTGAAATGTTTTTATCCTTGCCACAGTCTGGAGGTAGCAAGTGCCAGCTGATAGGTTACGATGGAAATGAAAGTAAGCAATACAGATGCAATGGTGATCCTGCCACAAGGCACGCCGTTTATTGATCTGGGAAAACACTGCAGTGACTTTCAGAGGACAAGGTTTTCAGTGCTATTTCTGTATTTGATACCCAAGGGATTTTTTCCCCCCCCTCCTTTGTATGTGTTTCTGTGCAGGCATGTGCATGAAATGTAGGTGCTTCTCCATGCCATATCGTGGGCTGATGACAGCCGGGGGGGTGGGAACAAGTGGAATCACAGAAGAAACTCCCTGCAGCTGCCCTGCCATGTACTTTAGGATAAAACTGCTCTTTTGGTTGGTCGTTGCCATTGAGAGCTACCTAGTGCATGAGGAGGTATTGGGTTCCTTCTCCCTGCGCTGAGCACTGGTACTTATTGGGCAGGCTGCCACGGCAGCCAGTGCTGTAAGCCCCTATCAGTTGTTAGGCAAACATTTGCAGCTGGAATGCGTGGCATGTTCCTCTGATTCACCCGGTCTCCACTTTGCATAGCAACACCTTTAAAATACTGAAACGTGTTCTTTTTATTGCTGTTAACATTCAAAAATCTTGCTTTGGTCTGGTCAAGAAGATACTTGGAAGATGTCACTGTTGTGTTTTGTGAAGACCCTACCCTTCCCTCTACCCCCCAAACTGCGTAGAATCCAGACCTTTTCCACTACCCCTCCATGTGTAGTCTGGTATGGTTCAGTTTTCTGCCTCATACCAAGAATATAGCAAACAACTGAGGTGTGTGCTGCGTGCTTAAGGACAAAGAAAGTTTTAAATAGTCCCAGTTTATTTTATGCAGCCATGCAGCATGGTACATTTTGGAAGGAAAGCTGGGATGATGCATCAGAAGTTACTGAAAATGAGGTGATACTGATAGTGGTTCATTTGCGGTGTCTGGTTTGGGAAAGCCTATGCTCAAATATTCTAAAATACAGAACTATTAGAGAAAAATGAGGGCAAGGTAAGGAGCATCATGCTGCATTTATTGCTAAATGTATGTTTTCATTTCATTCAAACTATAAAGTAAACAAAGATTGGACCTGCAAAATAATTCAAATAGCTGTCTTTCTTTCCCAGAGAGTGAGCACACAAGCACTGGGGATAGTTTGCAGGATCAGAACTTCAGCCTGGCTCTGGGTGATAAACCCTGAGGAGAGGAGAGAGAAATCCCACTTTTTTAAATACAGCTCTACTTACCTTATTTCTTCTTTCAACTGTGTTTGTGGTCAGACTCTAAGCATGTGATTAAAGTGTTAAAAAATCAAGATATTTAAGGATTATTCACTGTATTAAATCCTCTTACACGCAGTGCACTCTATTGCCCTGTGGATAGTATAATGTCGTGAGTGGCATGACTGGTAATTTTCCTTTTCTTTTCTAGTACAAGGATGCATTTATGAAGGCAAATCCGGGATACAAGTGGTGCCCCACAACAAACAAACCTGTTAAAACCCAAGCATCCACTGTTACAAACAGGAAAAAACTATGGGCCTTAGCATCAGACACTGCAAAAGATATACCAAGCCCGAGGAAAATGACAAAAAGTGAAGAAATGCCACAGCTTAACTTCGGGATGGCAGGTGAGATTTCCATCCATGTTACTGAGACATAGCATTCGCATTTTGTTTGAAGAAGTGGTGTTGAAATCAAACTGTGATAACCAGTTTTCTTTACTGCACGTTGTGCTGTAGTGCAAATAAATTTCATGTCCCGAATTAGCTTGCCAAGACTCTAGTTAAAACTCTGCATAACAACTGTCTAAAATTTTCCTTAGTGCATGATTGCTTTCAAGAGTCAGGTACAGATATGTGGCATCATAATCCATACCCCAATTGGGGCCTGGATTTTGTTGATTTTTAATTCCGTTTTATCTGCTGTTTGAGATTTTCGGTTTCTAGTCAAAAAGGAAAATGCTGATTGTGTGCATTCTTTTTCGTTGAGCGTTGTACTATGATTAGTAATCTGCTGTTTACAAAAATAATTTATGGATGTCTATGAAGTTGGAAGTGTCAACATTCTTGTGGATGAATGTACTGCTGGAGCTAACTTTTTGTATTTGAATCAAGAGAAAAGTAATTTAATTTCACTTAAAACATGCTCTTTTGCCCATTATACCTCGGAGGAGAGGATTCTAACCTTTTAAACACTTTAAAAAAAAAAAATAAAATCAAATCTGTGAATAAGTGTAGGTGGAGTGCCTGAACTGGTGAAAGGCAGATAATCTCTCACTGCTCACTTATCCACAAATAGCAGAACTGTTGCAATCATGACCTTAAAACACAGAGACATTAATGTTAAATACTGGCAGCTGAAGAACCTAACAGTCAACATGGAAAATAATTTTTCCCCCACCACCCTTTTTTTTTTTTCTGTTTTTGCATTTTAAAGTTTCTAATTTTATAAATACTGATGTATTTGAAACTTTGTCCTATCCTACTTAGTTTTTGACAAACGCGTGGCAGATAGGACTTTTCTGCTTAGAGAGATCATGAGCTGGAGAGTGGAAAATAGTTTTATGGAACAAGTGTAAAAGGATAAAAAGGCATGTACATCTTTTTGACAGTATAGTGGTATGAAAATTCCTGTAATGAAATTAGTTCTGGCAATGAAGGAACTGTGAAATGTGATCAAAAGAAAGTTTTTTGTGCTACATAGTTATGATATATGGGAGACCAGTTCTGAAAATCGCAAGCCCCTTCATCCCATACTGCTTTTGCTATCGAGAGGAGTAATTTCTATGCTCCTTACAGGTTTACGGACTTAACACAAAGAACAATAGGTCTTGGTCTACCTGTCTGCCATCCCCCACCGCTCTTGCTGGTCTACTCAAATGTAGAGTTTCTGAGTACAGAGAGATCTTGAATCAACGTCTGTCAGAGTAGAGGACAGAAAACTTAAGAATTAATTAGAAACTAATCTAATCTATTGTTTTACCTACAGAGCCATTCATTTCTGAAGGAAGGCCCTTTTGTGCTACATCTGATTTAATGTTTTTTATTATTATTTAACTGCAGACTGAGTCAATGAGCGTAGTAATTCATAGGGGTCTCACTCCAGTCCTTATGCCAATGAAGCCTGACTATTTCTTGAGTATAACAATAGCTCATAAGATAACGACAGCTTCTGACAGAGATGTTAGCAGCATCCAAATCATGACAAGTCTGCCATGCCAAATGGATTACTGTTTTGTCAGCTATATACCAGTTTGTGCTAAATGTGTTTTGTTGTGTTCTTCTCTCCTTGACTTCATGGGATACTTCAGTTCAACTCTGACTCTTCTATCCAGCACAGCCTCTTTTAAAATGCAGGCTGTATACTAGCCAATGAACTAAAATGTAGCTGAACCACCTCGGAAACACTTTTACCTTTGAAAGGCCACTGACTGTCTTGCATCTTCAAAGCAGATAGCTTCCTTAAGACAGGGATTATATGATTCCACAATCATTCCAGGAAATCTCTTTTACTTGTTGGTAGTTGTTAATCCTGCCTTGATTGCTTTTTACATGTTACATTTCATTTTGGAAAATGCAATATGTAGAGAGTAAGATCTTCCTTTCTTATTTTTAAGTCCCACACAGTCCATCTCTCTCCTATTTTTTTTTTTTTTTTTTGGCATTCCAACAACACCCACCCCACTTCTAAGCCTCTCGTCGTCATCGTGTCAAGAGGCTGAGGTGTGGCAGCAGCACTGGGCTTCTGACCTGCGGATCCCACTAGTGGTGTCCTTGCTCATGCAGCCTGGGAGCTGTAATTGAGCATGTTTTTCTCATGACATGGCTCACCTGTGATCTGTTGTAGGGCATAGGGCCAAGACAACTGCTGTTCACAGGTGAACGCGGCCATTGCAGCATCTACTTTCACAGCTACAGAGCTAAGTGAGCAACAGCTTTGCTATACAGATGTGCAAGATTCCCAGTACTTTCACATTTCTGCATCAGAAGAAAAACATCTGAGCCAAAAAGCTTTTTAGTGAAGCAAAGGGTAGGAAGAAGACACTTCCTTGAGTAGGCAATATCTTGATAGAGATGCGATTTTTGTTTTTTTTTTAGAAAGAAGTTTAATTCTGCACCCATGTAGAAGTTAGTTGAAACTGGTACCTGCTGGCCTTCTTTCTACTTAGTTCTTCCTCAGTTCTTTGTTTTCTCTGACTGAAAAAATGTGATGATGAACAAGCCAGCCTGCTGAGTATCTAACCTGACCAATACTAACAAAGTATGTCGTTCCCAAATAATGAGATGGTTTTAAGTTTCTCCAATATTAAAAACTGTTGAGAAAGTCACGAATTGCCTCCCATTCTGCAAGTCAAATGTCGGTGCTATTTTCTCACTACTGTTGATTTAACTGTAAATTGCTTTAAAATAGCACTTAAAATTTTTAATTCTTCAAACCAGTAAGTTCCTAGTGGCATAAAAGAAACATTGTTGGACTGAAAAGGCCCTATAAACATATGGCAGTGTGTGCATATGTACATTTTGTCTTCCCTTAGATGAAGTTTTTTTGTAATTTGAAACCTTAGTGGAAGGATTTTTGTTTTTATTATGATCAGACATCTAAGCACCAGCCCTCTGCTACAGCTGCAGCATGAGTATTCAAGGTCTTTAAGGACCAAATTAAACTTTCGCTTTCCACTTAGCTGTCATTTTTTTTCCTTCCTCTTAATTTTTATATTTAAATAAACAGTCTAAGTATTTGCGTACTTGGGGGAAAAAGCAGTCCTATCCTTGTCCTGTTACTTAAGCTACTTATTTGAAGGGCAGAAAGCTGAGACCGCCAAGATATTTAGAGGAGGGGGAAGAATTTTAGAGCCATAAGCTGAGTGTTCTCCAGTTGGCCAAAACTGAGGAGGGAGAAGATGATCCACAGGTAATTAAAGTGAAGCACAAGAGAGGAATGGGGAGCCATCAGTGTGATGTGGGCCTAAGAAAGTGCTTTACTGCAGCGTGTCAGGCAAAGTGTTTTCAAGACCTGTAGAGTTAATGCCATTGAACAGAGCACAGCTCATCTGATGTGGTTGCCCTGCTGGTCATTGACGTACAAGAAGGATGAACTCCACCTGGAATAACTGGAGAGGAGAGCTACAGGGATTGCTGGGGCCGTGAGAGATGGACAGGCTTGATGACATGAGGAGATCTTGATTTGCTTACACTAGGAAAGCAAGTGGAAGAAGAGTAAGGTGACTCCTGTAAACATAGAAGAGGGAAATACCATTTGGGTAGAACAGGAAAAAAAAAAAAAGAAAAAAAAAGAGAAAAAATGTATGCCTCCTGGTCCTGAGTAAATTTAAACTGAAAACTTGAAAAAAGCTCTTACTTGTTAGATTTGGGTTTTGCAACAGCCTTCCAATGGGAATTAACAAAGTAGAAAGCAACCAGCCAAGCCCTTAGTGTTTAATATGAAGCTCAGTAAGTTTGATGGGCCTAAAGATCTCTTGCCATCTCTCCTGCCTCCAAATTAACTGCCTGCTCAGGCATTATCTTTCAAGATACATGTTCACATGTCACTTCTTAATTGCTCTGATATCTTCTCGTTTGAAGGACTGCGTGGTTTCTGATCAAGTATTTTGATGGCAAAAAGTGCTGTGCTGACAGGATCACTTCACTTAGAATTATGCTTAGGTGCTTGCTGGCCTGTCCCGTTTTCTGTCTCTGTTTCTTCAAACACTTCTTGTTACTAGATCCTACACTTCTGATAGTGCCTTGTTTCTTTGTAGAAACTTAATATCTTTTGTTCCCTTTTTTATTTAAAAGTTAAAAGGTTTAAAAAAAACCAAAAACAAACCTACAAAAGCCCCACATACCTTCTACCTGTTTACTATGGTAAATGAAAAAATTAATTCCAGTTGAACATTGGTTTTAAAGCCAGATGCTATTTAGGCTGTGTTCCCACTCTTCTATCCTTGAGATAGTGGTTGAGCCTGATTTATTCGCATTGCTTTCCTCTGCTTCTATTTACTGCTGTTGTAAGAGAGCATTGAAAAAACTTAGCCAGTGAATGTCAGTGCCAGATGCTGTCTGTGTGAGAACTTTTGGCAGCATCTGTGATGTTGAATTAAACAGCACCAGTGAGTATTCCCATAAACTGGACCTTGATCATCTGTAGCACTAAATCATTTGGAGGTTTACAGGTACAGGTTTGGCTCATGTCAGATGAAAAGCTCAACAAATTCCACAGCACTGCTCATGAGTGGGAATGGGCCAGGGGATTTCCCAGTGGGCATTTTGGATGCAGCTATTGTGCATCCAAATTTTGCATAACAAAATGCAACCAAATGGACAAGGGTAATTGTGCCAGTTGGCCTGCATTCCAGGGAATGGTCCCAGGCACGTGTAATTATTGTTGTAGAGAGAGGTTTTGTATAGTTTAGTGAAAGGAAATTGGAAAATGCGAGTGCATGCTTAGTGAAACCTGGGGAAGGTTACTTATTTTTGGCCTCTAATTGTTACTGAATTTGGCATCTCAGCAATACAGCAAGGATAATGCTTCCCTTTCTCTCATGTTGTGGCTGTTGTGCAAGACATTTGGGCCGCAGACTGTCTCCCTGTCTATACATAACATTCTGTTAAATCAGGCCCCTGCATTGCTTCCAAGGCACTCCCCCAAAATCAGACAATTAGACTTCATAATGATGAAGAGCAACCACTGTTCTGAGTGGAAAAGCCACTCCATGAGTAATTCAGTCCCACTGTTCATTGCTTTCACTTCTTGTTGTCGTTTTCTGAGCTCCTGAAGTGCGGGAAGGCTGGAGGTGAGAAGCTGTCAGCATCAAATACTTGGAGAAAGAACATTTATATCTTCATTTTACTTTTCTCAATTATATATTTTATTGGCAGGGCAACAGGTAGGCAGGCAGCTTGCCTGGCCAGTGCCTGCGCTGTACTGGCACAGAGGATTAAGCGCTTCATGCTTCAGAGCTGTCAGGCTGGCACTTTTTACCCGTAAATGCAGCTCTAAATTAAAGATAAATGAAAATAGAAGTTTTGCTTCAGAGGTTGATCCTGTCATTTTGTTCCATCTTTTTACCTGTTCGGTGGCTAAGGAAGGGAACCACTCCCTTAGTAGCAGCATCCATTGAGTTATAAACTTCTGCGATATTAGAGCATCTTTGTGTATATTTATGTATGAGATCATTACAGTTGCTATTTTAAAGATATCCATCTCTGTAGTACATAAAACCTTTGGCAGTAAAATTGTAAATCCACGCAATGGGGTGTTAAGCACACAAATCCAATTAAATCCTTCAAACAGCTTTGAAAGCCTCTCCCAGAGGGTACAAAAATGGTTATTTGTGATTCTCTTGAACTGCCTTTTACGGCAGCTTGCTTAGAGTGTCTGTGACAAGTAGTCTTCTGGGGGTTTAACACTGCAAATGGTAGGTTCTTTAAACAAGCAAATGAATAAACTTAAGACTTGGTTTTACTCTTAACAGATCCTACACAAATGGGAGGCCTGAGTATGCTGCTTCTAGCAGGGGAACATGCCCTGACTGCACAAGAGGTAAGGAACTCTCTTCTCTCCCTTACCGCAAGGCCTCAGTTTAAAGAGAGCTCTGAAGAGTATTTGACCAGTGGGAAATGAAATTTAAGATACATCTTGGGTAGCCTCAGGTGGGACTGAAGTATGAGCCCTGTGATCTGAGTCTTGTATCCCAACCATGAACGTAGAGTTTGGGCCCAGGTTTTATATTGGTTCAATATTAACTCTGCTGACTGAATATTTGATCAGACCAGGCAAGTCTGCCCCCTGAGAGGATATTGTCACAGGTAGAAGGGTTGAAATACAGTGACTGTGTTAAACGGGTGGTTTGCAAGCTTTTTTGGGCAAGGATTTCATACGCTTGTGCAACGCCTCACACAGCGGTAGACTTGGCATTCATAAAAAAAGTGAAGAGGATTTCTTTTTTGCTTTTTTGTTGTTATTGGGAGGAAAGGCAATCATTAACTGTCTATATGTGATACCCCCGAATGCAAAATGTGTAGTGCATTTGAGATGGATTGCTCCTGGACTGCCAAGACTCCTCAATGCTTTGCACACAGTTTGAGCAGTGGAAGTCTTTGTGCAGATGTGGGTACTGGCTTTCTGTGCTGCAGCATGAAAAATAAATGCTAGGATAAGGTTGGCAGAGAAGTGAAAAGAAATTGATTATTTTGTGCTAAAATGAGAATGCCCTGTAGTTTTCAAACTTTTAGTCTCTCAGCTTAGAGTTTAAAAACTGCTTTTACTATGCTGTTATGTTTAAATGGGAGGGAAGGTGTACTGTAGTCACAGATAGTTCCATTAAGAAGGGTCTTTGCTATGGCCTTGTGAGTTGAGCCAGAAATTAGCCTATACTTACTAATGAGTTACTGTATTTTAATCGTCCCATGGTATTTGAGAAGCAGGTAAGGGTCAGAGCACTTTGCCAGGGAGCAAAACTGCACATCTCTGATTCTTTCAGAGGATCCCCTATGTAAAATACATCCTCCAGAACAATCTGTGTGCTTGGTATTCTCAAAGGGACCCAAATGCATGAATTTCAGTCCTCCTAACTGTGCATCAGCATGAATTAAGTCTCCAGTTGTGTTTCTGTGCACTGGGAAACTTCCTCAGTTTCTTTGTGTGGCAGCCCTGGTGTGTCTTCCATTTTCCTTTGTTTCCTTTTAATTCAGTGTTTCAGTGGTGATTAGACATGGAGCAAATATTTCTTGGGCTTGTGTTTCCCCAAATGCAGTAAAGATCCTAAACCTATTTAGACTTAGGTAACAGAGCAGCACTTCTGTCTTCCCATCCTCAGGCGTGTCGTCAGAGGAGACATAAGGTGTTCGTCCTTGCATGCCTATGGGACAACCGATGGTTGGATTGCCCTGCTTTATGCTTGAAAACAGTTTCACGCTCAAACCAGCGTTTGTGAGGTTAGCAGAACATGCTAGGAGGTGGTATGGCAGGCTCAGTAAGAAGCACCAGAATTCATTGTAGAATTGGTAAACTGCTTGCTTCTTCAGTGGAGGGGAGTTAGTTGTGTTGTGTTTGAGTTGGTATTGATGTGGGAGAGAATTTGGTGTACTAAGGTGACTGCTGAGGTATTGTCAATGAAGAAGTTCAGAAGTTGCTTAACTACGGAAAATACAGGTATTGTTTTTATATGCATGTAAGTATATAAATATATAAGTATATAAATATCTAAACCCCTGGCATTTCTATTTATTCTTTTTTTTTAAAAAAAAGGACAGATGTAGTGTCATTTGTAAAAGAGTGCTCCAAATGGTATCATGTAGTCTTCATTATCATTAAAGCGCGCATGTGTACAGGTAAGATGCACATGCATATATATGTTTCTTAAACTGAGGGACTGCCAGACATAAGATTACCTGTCAACATGCAGTTTGATTGCTTGTGCATATGTATGATTATGCAGACTTGCGTGGCCTTGTAAGCATAGGTCTTTAATACTGCTATGATCTTAAAAACTGTTAATAGAAAGGAGGGCAGCAGTGGCGTAGTTTCTCAGAACTTGGGAGAAGATGAGGGAAATTATACTTAGAGGTCTGCTAATCCCACATAAATGTGTTCAACGCCCACTGATTTTCTGTCAAGTGTATGTTAATGGATGTAGAGGGACTTTTCAAGTCAGATGTTTAACCTTCGCATTGTTGGAAGCCCAGATGTCAGGTAACAAAGTGAACAGGACCCAGCGGGAGGATGGGAAGAGGCATAAGAGCGATATTTACACAGTTGCCTTGAGGCTGAAGTCACCATCTCTGTATGTTGCCAGTTATGTTCCCGTTGTAATTTTTTTCAATAGACTAGGGAATTTTTCCTGTGATAACAGAATTCAGTATCAGTCAGTACATGACTGATTTCCAGGCGGCATCTGGAGTTACTAAGCAGATAGGCAAAAGAAGCTACAGACCTTACCAGCCATAAATAAAGTACCAGTAAATAAAGGACTTGGATATATGCAGTGAGTTTCCATCTGGCTTTTGGGTCCTCTCATCAGTTACACAAGACTGTGGTGTGTATATGAGCATATTTTGTTGAACACCCGAGCAGAAACGCCAGACGGGTCTGCTCCAGCTACTGTCTTGTGCTAGGCGAAGCTGGGTCCTCGCAGCAGGGAGCTGAAGTTGAGTGAGGAGCACTCTTCGCTTGCCCGCTCAGCTCATCTCCCTCCCTGCACATCTCCTTTGCTTGCCCGTCAGGCCCTTTCCTTGCCTTACAGCAGCACCTAGTGGCCTGTCTGTAGGTTACTGCCCAGAAATCCCGGACTTTGTAGCGTAGTCCGAAACCTGGCTCTTCTACCAGTTTCCTCCCTTGCCGCTGCCCGGCACATCAGGACGGCGTTAAAGCCTCACATCGGTCAGTGCAGAAGGTGAGCCAGGGGCCGCCCCTCACTTTCATTCAGCGTGATCCATTTAGAGCAGGTTACGGTAACCTGCAGAGAAAGGGAGGCTACGGAGGCGTTATCCTTGCGGTTTCCTTCTCTTTGAGAACAAAAGGTTACCTTACATGCAGTGCTGGGTCTGTGCAGGGTGGTATTGCCCGGGGTGTAAAACAGAAGTGAAAAATCTCTTGGTGCAGCCGAGGGTAAGCTGAGAGGAGGAAAGAAGAAATGAGGAGATGTTGAGGATGTTTATTACGGCAGGAAATGAGACATACGCAATGGCACTATTTGTGCATCCATTTGCTGCGGTAATTATTTTAACGCTTTGATCAAGTTCAGCCTGGTGGAGGTTAGAAGTCCTGGAGATAATAACTTTTCCACAGGTCAGGAGTGTGTGGGGAGCGGCAGAGCAGAAGAAACCAGCTCAAATTAGTGCTTCTGTCAAGCAAAGGCAACAGCATTAACTTCTTAAAGATAATGGAAACTGATAGGATAAGTGTAGTTGTAACCACAAAATCATTTCTTGAGTTACTGGGCACCAGCAATCTCTTCTTTACACACAAAGCTGTAGGAGACCGGGCTTCACACCTTCCACGACTTGCGGTTCCTGGCACCGCAAGGTGAACTAGCCATGCCTGACCCAAAGCACGTGGCCTCGGAGGCAGCAAGATGGCTCATCCTCCCTCTCCGTGCCTGCCTGGGGAGCGAGTGAGTGCCATACAGCCCTTGTGTTGCAGGGGCTGAGCCCTAATAGCCCCTCTCGGGGGGGCTTCTCCCCTCCAGCACGGTGCTCCTGGGGTGGCGCGGGTCAATGGCTGCTCCCAACTCGGAGCTGGTTTGTGCTATGCCAGCTGCTGACACGTTCATGTGGACATGTCCTTAGATAGGCAGAGGAAGGTGTGAAGCCACGGCCTCCATTAGGGTGGGTGGGCAGGGTGGCCCCGCAGCGCCTGCCTTGGGGAGCGGAGAGGTTTCACACGGCTTCCTCATTCACATCGCTTCTAAGCAAAACAGTGCCCTTTTGTACAGCACATTGAATATAGGCTCCACTTGTGAACAGACTGCTTCAATAGATACCAGAAACAAAGCTACATAAGGCAGCTGGTCAAACTGCAGAAAATTTAAGTTATACGGGGAACCAAATGCCAAATTCGGTTATTCCTGGGAGAATCTCACTAGTGAAGTGGCCTGAAATAGCCAAATGAGCACTCAGCCATGCAAGCATCATCCTTACATATTTCACACCAGTGCAGGGGCTCGGACCTTCAAAGACAAGTCACTCAACAGCAGTGAGATGAGTATTCATCCCTGGTACAATCCACACCGCTGCTGAGACACAGACATCTTAAACAGATCATACAGAAACATGAGAAAAGCAGTAATAAACATTACATGAATGAAAACAGTAACACAAACCATTGAAAAAAACAAAGGACAGGCATTAAAAATACATTCTTTGTAACCCTTAGGGTTGGTATACTCCCATAGTACACTGATGAAACATCCTGTTTGGTGTTTAATAAATACAATGGAAGCACAGATCATAGGAGGCACTGTTACAGCTTGGTTTTATGGCGGGAAGAAACAAGTTCGACTGTGTATGTAAGCAAATTGTGTGGTATAGTTCCCCTTGGCTGTGGGTTGCTACACTCAGATTTAGCGTTTTCAGTGGAGTAGGGGTAGCAGATTCCTGAAACGAAATGCCATGGGTGCTGTTGCAGTTGCTTAAGTATCTGGAACAAAGAGCAGCAGTACAAACCACATGTGCAGTAGGCCTGCTTATTCTGTGGTGCTTTATTCTTACCCGCAACAGATGCAGTTGCTAGCTAAATCTCATGTGTGCATTCACGAATAAATGCCATTGACATACTTGTTTTCGTAATAAGTAAGAGAAGAAAGGCATTTGCATCAAAGTGTTTTAAATAAGCTGAAATTTCATGAAAAATTTGAGATGGTTAGGAAAAAAAAAGATCCATCCTATTACTTCCCTAAAATCCCACAAAGCCTCCTTCCTTTCTTCTGTTTCCTGTAAGCCATGTTACATACCTTATTTTATACTAGCAGTACTTTATGCTTCTGGGAGTTACGCATGTAAATCTTCTATGCTTAAATGTGACATTTAATGAATGTCTTGTATTTGATGCAATTCCTTTATAGAATGATGCTTGATTAACACATTTCTATCTAAGTAAGAATTGTATGGCTAAGCTCTGTGTTAGTTTGAATAAGGCTGTTGGTTTTGAGCAGTCATTTCTTTGTATTTTGATTTCAGAAGTTATGACTCTTTCTTGCACTGTTTCTCATAAGCACCCTGAAATGGATGTTTAGGTACATTATTTGAGCAATTTTAGGCTTGTAGTACCCTTAAATACTTATTTTCATGTTGTCAGGTGGCTGGGAATTATTTTTCTAATCAGCGTTTCTGTCACTTAGCAACCCTCGGTGTCTTCAAATTTTTTTTTTTAGCTTCTAAATAATTTTTGTATTCAGAATGGTAGTACAAATTACAGATACAGCAGTGTTGATAGCATCACCAATACAAAGTAGTTGTGTGTGTAGCCCAGTATCATCAGTTTAGTGTCCTGTTGTGTAAAACTCTTTTGCAAAGTTTGGAATTACAAAAGAAAAAAAAAATCCTTAGTATTTTTGTGGTCTTTCTTCCTAGGTGATTTTCAAATGCCCTAAAATGGGTGCTGAACTATGTTTTCACCTATAAGTTTGATTTAACCTGTCCAGGGCTGTGGAACATTAGATTAGATGTTGTGAAACATTCTTCTCTTAAACATTACTTCTTGTTACTGCTGCCTGGTGTTTTGTTTTGCTCCCTGTTGTTCTTAGCTTCAAAAAAGCACCTTTGAGGTCTTACTCTGCACATTCCTTGTTTCAGATTTCCTCGAGTACTTGCCAGTCTGATGCAACTAATTCTACAGAAACCTGTCAGAAGTCGTCATTGTTTCAGTTTGCAGAGGTGAGTTTCTTCAAAAAGGGTTATCTTCCGCAGCTTCCCCTTCCTTTTAAGAAGCATCTGATGTTCAGCTGAAAGAGAAATCAGAAATCTTTGACTCAAGTTCATGCTTTTATTTGTTCCTTCTTTTTGGGTTTATGGTAGTGGATCATTTATCAGGTAGATAGGTCAGACTGGAAGTGCAGGAAAGTGTGTTTAGGTACATGGTGGAAACCCTAGTGCAATAATGGAACTGTGGTTTAAGCAGTAATTTAGAGATGTGTCATTCCTGCATCTAGTCTTACTGCATTAGTCTTACTAACTAAAGTTCTAACATGTATGTTTGGATGTCACATTATGTCCTCTACCTATTGTGGCTGCTTTAGTCATTGACTCCATCAGAAATAACTGGAGTTCTGGAATTTCCAAAATTCTCTTCTATTCTATAACCACCAAATAGCTCTAGGCAGCTATGCTTTCGTTTTGCAATGTACAACATTTACGTCAACGTATTTCCAGTTATTGCTAGAAGTGCAAATGTGGTGGTTTTGCTGTTGTTTGTTGTTTGGTGGTGGTTTTGGTTTGTTTTTTTTTTTAAAGTACACAGTATTTCATCCAAGTTTTAATGGATTTCATTGGCATAACTAACATGACAAGAATGAGATTGCAAAGAATCCTGGTCATCTGCAAGCATCACTTGCTTGATTATATCTTTCCAACTTTTTCGAAATTATCATAATCAAGTGACACATAAATATTTAGCTATATAAATATTGATTGTGCAGGATGCTGGCGTTTTATTATGTGTTTTCATACCAACTGTGAATCTGGCTCCTGTGTCTTTAATACTCATTGCTGTGTGCACCATCATACTCCTCCCTAAACATCATCATTTATGGAGCAGATACATTGCAATCCTAGCACATAGAAAATGGGAAACGTTTTGTTTTGGTTTTGTTTTAACATGAACCCACAAGACCTTGAGTTTCCAACTTAAGATCTGAGGCTTTCAAAATGTATTAGAAATAAAGCGCTGGTCCTTTTTTTCTGATTAAAGGTAATGGCTGCAGTGAAGTACGTAACCTGTAATTAGGCTCTTAAATAACCTGCTGGCTTTTCGTGTTAGGAAGAGGAAATGCCTGGTGTGCGAGCAATACTAAAAAGCTTCTTAAAATTGGTTAATTCCAGTTTCACTTATGATAGTTCTATGGCAATAATTCATCATCCATCTTCCAGTATTTCTAAGATGCTTTTGCATACTTATACTGTCAGTTGAGTAATGTCATACTTTGTATAGTTTCTCTTGATAACGGTCTCTTTCTTAAATTTCACTGTTAAGTCTTTCAAAGAGTAAGACAAATACCAGCTCACTTAATTGTTTCAGTTCAATTTTTCAGTGCTCAAGCAGGAAAGCTCTAGAGCTGTGTGGTAGCAGGCAGGAATTGTGAGCTGCAAGATATGCTTCTGCTAAGGGCTTGTGACCCCTGGCTTTTCCTTACCCCTCAAAGAAGAACTTTAGTGGATGCCAGGAAACAAGCTCATCTGCACCACTAAAACATGAGGTTTAGAAGTAGCTCACTGATGATCAGTAATTAGAAATGCATATTAGATATTAGCTAGTCTTACTTTTCAAGGATGTTAAACAGCCTGTAGTGAGGCTGCACCTAGCCAGTGCATGGTAGGTGTGTGTGTGTCAATGGCAAAATAATCGGTACTTATACCAAGGTGTGATGTTATTCAGAGGTGTCATTTACAACAAAAATAATTGACACAAGTTAAACGGTATAAAATGCAGTTACCTTAGTGTCTGGGATAGATGTGGTATCTCAAAGTACCTGCACACATTGTGTTCCAGTCTACACTTACCTTCCTTGCTAAGTAGCAATTTGTGCTCTATCAGCACTGCCATTCTGCAGTCTCAGATCTTTCACTGAACTGTGAAATACAATATAGCATTAGGTTTTTGTTGCTAATCCTCTTCTGACGTATCAGTAGGCAAATAAAAGCCCTTCAAAAAAGCTTTAACCTGTTCTATTTATTATAGGAAAGATTTTCCTTGAGAAAAATAATTCAAGATCACAGTTTCACAGTCACCCATTTATGTGTCTCCTGGAAAGCAGATACTGTTCTTTGTACAGGTGTGCTTGGACTTGTTTGTATGCTCTTAGGTACCAGGAGTCTTTCTGTATGATGGGTCAGAAATTTAGCATGTTGAAGTTTGATACTGAAACTGAAGAGTTAGGTAATACAAATATAATTGTTTTCCTGACAGATCTCTTCAAGCACATCACAGCCTGGAGTCCCCGGAGCTGTAAAACAAACCGAGGATTCTGCATTATTTCAGTTTGCTGAGGTATAATAGCTGAAATATGGTGGGGGAGGACGGGAGGAAGCAACGAACCAGTAAGAGTTGTCACTGAATGGCTAAGCACCCTGCCTTATAAAGGATTCCCGCCGATAGATGTTTATCTTCATGACAGCATTGTGTTAAGAAAATTGTGGAGGGAATAACCAGTGACTATTCGAGATGTTGGCCAGTTCTACCAGCTCTAGCGTACATAAAAGATACTGGGCTTCTGAACACTACCTGTCCTTTCATACCAAAGGACCACTGCAGACATTTTCCAAGTGGCCTTTTAATTTACATCTAGGAAAACAAAGAATAAAGACATTCTGAAATGACATTATGCACTGCCTATGGAAAAGGCTGCAGCAGTGCAAACTGCCTATGGAAGAGGCTGCAGCAGTGCAAAATGGCAATGCCCCTAGAGGCAGGAATCCTTTGAGAAATAACCTTGCAGGTCAAAGGAAGCTTATCACAACAGCTCCAAGGATATGTAACAGTATTGTTAGGTGCTGACCTATAAGGCCTATAAATTACCCATAAGCATGTAAGCTGTCCTCCTTCCTCCACGTATTGAAGAGCTGGAGTTCTTAAAGATTGCTTTTAAGAATTTCTTCTCACATGTGTTTAATGTGCCTCTATGAATTGACTTTCCACATATGCTCTTCTTGCCCATTTGGGGGAGTCTGGCACTGCTTGCAGAATCACGCTAAAGGTATATTCAGGGCGTATCGGACAAGACTAGGATTGGAGCTGGTGCTATTGTGGAGGAGCATAATAGTATGAAAAGATACCCTGTTTGTTACTCCATGTGCTTACAGAGGTTTGAATACATACAACATGCTTCTTTCTGCTAAATGTAAAGCTAATTGTGTACTGTGTGGTTTTAGCTTGGCTAGGATGGGTCTTGATGTATTTCTTAGGAGGCCCAATTAAGAAAAAACAATTTACTGATTCAGGTGCCATAAAATACCTGACTACAAACACCCCTATAAATGATTCAGTAGAGTTAGTATCTCTAATCAGGAAGATGTTTTCATATGTCCCACCTTTTTTTAAAGTTACGAATTGATGTGGAAAGCTCTTTTGAGAAAATCAGTGAAACTGAGCAGGATGAAACCATGTGCTGAAGCCAACCTTTTAAACCCAGTAAAAGATACAAGCTGGAGAAAATTTCTTGTGAGTTTTATTGCAAAATGTACAAGTGAACCTGCTAACTCAGTTTCAAAAATCTTAACCATCTTCATTCTAATTAAACAGCAATTTTAGATATCTGCAGAGTTGAACAGGCTATGAATTGCCTTGAGTACAGTATTTTCGAATTGTCGTGTAAAACCATACACTCAAAATTTCACAGAACCTAAAATAATTTCCTCTTCAAATTGAACAAATAACAAAATGACGAACCTGAAAATTGTCATATGGATGTGATGTCGCATTAAGTTGCATACCACTATGCTGAGACAGCTCATTTGGCACATTGGAGTGCATGCATGAATCATCAAATGTTAGGTGGAAGAGGTGCTTAGGAACTTAATTAGAAACTGGAGAGGACAGTTTTAAAGTCAGGGTTAGTATCTTTTTCTTCTAAAAATATTAAAATGTGAGTGCAGTCTGGAGGGGGTTGTATTTTTGGGGTGGGGTTTTCAGTGTCTGGAAATAAGGGACAGAAATGTGGAAAAGCAAAAAACAAACCAACCAAACAACAAACAAAAAAACAACCCAAAAAAACCCTTGTTGGCCATGGTTATTCCTCGTGTGTTATACTGTTGTTGTGAAACCTTAATCACAGTGACTAGCCCAGGGGAAAGTCTTGAGCATGCTACAGAACCTCTTTAAGCTTTCTCCCCTGGCTATTAAAGCTGCTTGTGCTCTTTCAAATATAAGGGCTTTCATTTGCACAGGATGTCTTTGTCAAGTTTGGCAAAAATCCCATTTCTTACTGAGTCCTGTCTATATGAACGCATTACTGCATTTAGGAAGCTAAATTATGGTAAGCAATTTGCAGTAGGCTGCTGTCAGCAATGTACAGTGCTACAAAAGAAAAGAGAGAGGGAGAGAAAATAGTTATTTAGCCAGTAGCCAAGTAGACCTGTGAAGAAATGTGAAGTGTGCTGTGGTCTGATGTGCCTGGAGACTTTTGGCAGCTATCCCAGCTCAGTTTTGGTTCTGGCTGGGTGTTCCTCATATGTTCCCTTTCTCTTCGCCGCCTTTGCGGCAGGGTGAGTAAGAGTGCCTCTTTGTGAAGACAGCAATCCCATTGAGTAGACTTGTCATTTAAAATGAACACCTTTACCCCAGGAGTACAAGTCCCCTGTCACTCAGAAACAGCTCATTATTTGTAGACGTAGCATGGGATTCTTTCTTCATTACAGCCTCAGTTAGGCTTTCATCTGTTTGTCCCAAGTGCTATAGTCTTCAATTAAACTTGCTGGGGATATGGCTAATGAGGCTTGCCCAGTGACTTGCCACAACAGATAATGAAAATCCCAGGACTAAGACTTCATTGGGTCCTGCGGCTCCGCAGGCAAGCACTGTGGAGATCATCACAGCTGATGTGACGTCCTCCTAAGAGGTTTTTTGAAACGTGAAGTGTCGCCAAGTTACACTCTTGGCTTTCTCATTCCGCTCTGATTTTGGAAATACTTGGCCCTACTTTTGTCCTTCTCATTTGTACCTTTAGGGAAAGCCATTATATAGGCCAGTGATTTCTGAGCAGTGGGCTGTGTTCCTCAGCACGGTGGCTGTTTGCAAGCTGTCTGCTCACGTGGGCTGGTTGCTGTCATCCTCCTTGCCATGTGAGGGAAGCAGAGCAGATGGGACCCCTTGCTCTCTTGGTCTTACTGGATGTGTGTTTGGCAAACGTGAACAGATGGTGATGACTGCTTCATAGAGAAGAAACACGAGCACCTCTTAGATTTACTTAGCTAAACTCTCGTCCATTATTAAACAAAGAAAATGCTTCCTGAGAGTGAAAGCAATAAAATTGCTAGTTTACCCATCTTAAACACAAAATGAAGCCAAAACCCACAAACTCTTCACTTTCAGATGCTTTTCTGAAGTTTTGCTCTAGGTAATTTAATCAAAAGAACAATTGCATGCAGCATGCAACAAGGTGCAATTTTCTTTGCCAGTCCAGCAGGTTACTATGAGTTAAGAAAAATGCATGCTTGAGGATGATTTTGTCCCTGCTGCATTCTCACATACTCACTTTGAGCTGGCTTGCAGGCAACCCTTTCTGTTTATTTCTATGCTGAATAGAAGGTTTGAATCCAGGACTTTATGTCAAAATGCCTTGAAATTGGAGTGTGAGAGCTAGTTAGTATCTTCTCTTCCAGCCTTCCCTTAGGTAAAGCTGTAACCTTCCCAGGTAAAGCCGTTATGTAAAACAGATGAATATATTTGCTCTTTGCCTATATACTGAAATTATTAAATATCTGTGTTGAAGTGCAATGCCTGTTCTAGGAGGAGAAATGAAAAAGCGGTACCATGGCACGTGCTTCTTCTGCAAAATAGAATGTAATATAGTAGCTAAAATGCTGCCCTGCATTGTAACAAAAGATAACTTGATCCTAATGATCGCCAAGTTAAACCTCTACATAAGAAGGGGCTATTTGCGGTTGTAGTACTGCAGGTTCCAATTATTCTAATTAAAACTGGAAGATGATGCTAAGAGACAGGGAATGAGATCTGTAACCTCACTGAGAGCCAGTTGATCAGCCATCCTCTTCTGATGTTTGGCCAGCAACTTTGGCAGAATGAGTTCAAGGTTTATGTCTCTTGTAGTTTGTTTTCTTGACTATGAACAGAATCTTTTTGCTGAAGTGAGGTGTTGGCTTCCTCTCTTTCTGTTAGTAGGAGGATCTCACTTGCATTTTGTTAGGAGCACCCATTCCATCATCAAAATGAAATTCTTTCTTCTTTCCTCACATTATGCATCAGGAGGCAAGATGTGCCTGCATGTTCTCAGGTTATACTTCGATGTGTGGATGTTTTTCTGTCCTTTTTATGCCATTCATACTGTACTGAAAAAAATCATTAAAAGCTGAGAATTTATTACAGTAGAAAGATAAAGTTGAGGCCTTCTTCCTGCAAAATGCAGTGTACAAGATCACTTACCCAGTGTGGTTCTGAGCAGCTTCCCTGAACTATCTCAAAGCAAAACTAGGATTTTGAATTATTTTAGTTTAATAGTAAGAATTACTATCAATGTATATTCAAGTATTATTGCCCATATTTTAAAAAGCTTGCAGTAAAATGGATGTTCCGTGTTTGCGGNAATCTCCTTGACAATTGGAAAGTAAACCCTTGAAATAATCTAGTTCAAAAGAAAGACATTAAATATAAAGAGAAAGGCTAAGATAATGATTTTTGCACCTGAAAGATCATGGTCATAAGTGTGATTTTTGTGATGAGGTAAATGCCATGGCAACACCGGTGGCCTTGCCCCTAATCTTAGGACTTTTCAAGGTTTCCAGGTCAAATACTAACCAAGTAATGCCATGCCAGAAAAGATCAAATATGAAAAATAATTATTACCTCTTGCGTTGGTGAACTCATAATGCTGCACTTGGAAGCAGGTCAGAAAAAATTTGGCTGCAAAACCAATTCCCTGAAGTGCCCTGGTAGTTATTTACTCAGCATTGGTGCTGGCACACCGATATCTATTTAGAAGGCTAGATTTGATCTCCAAACAAAAATTTAGAAAATTTATTTCTTTTTTTCTAACTAAATAAACTGAAACAAGCAGTGCCTGTGAGGACAAATGGTCCTTTTCTATATATAACCAAATGGGAAACACTGTCCAGGCTTTCCAGGAGAATTTTATTTCCTTGACCACCACAGTTTATGTTTTTAAGCAACAGATAATGTCTTGTTCACTTAGACACGTAAAGCACACGGCATGATCGAATATTAGCTGTGGACAATACAAACGTAGAAGAGAATCCGTGAGCCTAATCTAAGAAAGAAATTCTGTATTTGCTTGTATCCTGCTGACTTCTAAATGCCTGTTAAGTGTTTCTTGGATGGGATTGCCTATCTGAAGTAGTGCCTTCTAGCAGAAAGATCTAAAAGTAACTGATTTAACTAACTCCTCAATTTTTTCATTCTTTTTCTCTCTTCATTTCTGTCTTTTCTATGTGCCACTGAAATATTTTTCTCCTCTGTTCATTTAAAACCTAGATCTCATCAAATACTTCCCAGCTGTCAAGTCCTGAGCCAGTAAAGCATTGTGGGAAGTCGGCACTCTTCCAGTTGGCAGAGGTAAAGTTATACCCATTAGTGTCACAATGGGAAGATGTGTATATCTTTTCCCCAAAAAAGTATGAATTGCATAAGGTTTACTCTAGTATCAAATTTCATATTTCAAGAAGCATAAATTAGTAAATAATGGAATAGCAAGAGAATTAGGCAGTTGCAATGGCCCCAGGGACCTAGCTTTTCTTTATACACTTGTTAGTTTGCATAGTTTCTTGGATACCACAGAGAAGTTACACTTCCTTTTTGAAAAAATAGCCTTATAACTATAATAAATACAATGCTCAGGACAATAGCAAAGACAAAAGACAACAGCATTCTTCTTAATGAGGAGCTGGGTACCAGGATTCAAAATGTAAAGCTTCAGTTACAAGGACTGGAAGATGCGTTGCTGAATCGGGGACCAACAATAAGAAGAGAAAAGTAGACTTTGAGATCATCAGGAATCTTTATGAAGAGTTGGAAGCTGAAGCAGTGTATTAAGTTCTGAAATCGGCCTCTGTCAGCAGTAATCAAGAATACTAGGTCAGGTTTTCCTAGAAATTCTCTGTGAATCTTAAATATAACCTTGTAGAGGTCTCCTCTTTGATATGGATGAATCACTCAAAAACCTTTGAGGTTTGGTGTGCAAATATTATTCTTCTTGATGATTGAAAGATGAAGATACATGCTGTATTCCAGGTAAATAAGGGAGGGTGCTAGCACCTTACTTTTACATGTTTTTTTGCTTGGGTTTTTGTTTGTTGGTTGGTTGGGTTTTTTTTCAAAATCACGTCCTATTTCAGTGAAGAAAATGGTTCTCTAGATCCCATCTAGGGGCATCTAGCTTATATTCTTGCTGGCGAGGTTAATCCCTCTCGGGGAAAAGAAGACAGAGATTGGAAGCACTGAAATAGAAGTATTTCATGCCTTGTTCCATGGATAATAATGCTACTATCTGACTTCATAGGAACTTACATGAGTGGAAGAAAACCTGCCTTATTTTACAGGCAGTCCCTGGCAGTAGTAGAGTTTGTGGGTGTTTGCTACGTGGTCAGCAGTACCTTTGCAAGAGTGATTACGCCTAACTCTGATCAGTGATCCATAATGGCATTTGACTGTTGCAGCCCAGAGACAGCAGAAAGGCTGGTAGTATTTCATCAGGAACACGAGAAATTTTTGAGGTGTCCTCTTACAGGACAGCAGTAGGCTTTGAGTAGTGCTGCTCTGGAGTAAAGCTGTTGTTGAGTGCAGCCCGACTCTTGGAAGTCAGTGTTAAAAGTAGTGATGTGACTGTGAAGCTCATGAAGCCCTGATTTGAGGGAAGGACAGGTGCTTGTCCACGGGAGTGCAGAGTTTGTACTGCAGTTGGCAGAAAAAGTGAAGCTAAGTCTGGCAGCATGACATTTGCATGTTGGACAGGTTTCCGTGATATCTCTCTCAGGGATTGCTCAAATGGATTCCTACAAGCCTAATTTTACTGTACAAAATGAATGTTAAAGGCTCTGATTCAAACTGAGAAAAGCATGGCAGATGTGCTAAGAACATCCTCCTTGTCTCTAGCTCTTGTAGGGCATTGGTGCTATTGATTATTTTTTTTTTCCAGTTTTGAAGACCTCTGTAATGTTGGATTGAAATGGGATAAGTAAAAACTGAGAATTCCAGCTTAAGTTTTATAGAATCATAGAATTGCCTAGGTTATAAGGGACCTTTCAGATCATCTAGTCCAACCATCAACCTAACTCTAACAAACACCATCACTAGTCTAAATTGTATCTCTTAAGTACTATGTCTACCCATCTTTTAAATACCTCCAGGGATGGTGCCTCAACCACTTCCCTGGGCAGCCTGTTCCAATGCTTAATAACCCTTTCAGTGTAAAAATTTTTCCTAATATCCAGTCTAAACCTCCCCTGGCGCAACTTGAGGCCATTTCCTCTTGTCCTATCGCCTGTTACTTGGGAGAAGAGACCAATAACAATTCAGGACCTGATTTGGAGCATCCCAAATAAACGGCGTTCATTATCACCTCGAGAGTGTCTTAGGTTTGCAAATTGATGTTGCAGACATCTGTGCCATGCTGCTGTAACTCCAAACTGCAGATGCTGTGCACTGGAGGGGGCTGAACTGCTGTCTCCATGCTACTGGCAAGGCAGGAGGGGCCTGGTGCGTGGGAGCCTGTCTGCTGCTGCACACCACATTGCTCTGCTCCTCCTTCATCTATCTGCTACGTTGATTAACCAATTTTATCTTCTCCTCTCCACACACACACCTTCCTCTCTGATATTTCACAGATGGTGATAAAATAAAATGCAGAAGTGTGTTAAATTATTTTCTAAAAAATTCCAAGAATTTCTAAGTTTCTAAAAATGGTTGGAGCAGCTGCTCTGCAGTCTGAAACCTTGGGAGGCTGTTCCTGATCTACTCTGCTGAGTCTCTTGCTGTGCCTAAATGCATGCTTTGTCTTTAGCCTTCAGTGTGGAGGCAGGAGAGTGAAGAGAGGCAGTGGTGGGGGTGCATGTCACCTCCAGAAGACAAGGAGAGGCCACTTGTGCCACAGAGGGCTAACAGCGCTAACAATGCCTGGCTGTAAGAGGTGTTTGGAGACTTGAGCTCTAATGGTCAGAGCTTGGGAGACGCTGTGAAGAGCTACAGCTTCCAGGAGACACAGGGATATAGCATTGTTAACCTTTTTTCTTGATTTCCTTTACAGTAATGAAGGGTTGATTTCTGCAAAATCAACTTTGCAGGCCTGTGTTGGTTGAGAGCAATGAAATCTGAGTTTGGGGGGATAGGGAGAGCTAAAAGGTTGTAAACACTTCAGTTCCGCAGTCCCTAGAGCTTCATCTCTTTCTAAGGAAGCAAGTATAAGAAACCTGCAAGCCTGATCAGAGATTATGGAATAAGTCCTTAAAAATGGGAACATTTTCTTCTTCATACTAATGGCAAATCCTGAGACCGATGCTTTTAATTTGTTTAGAAAAAGATAATTTCTTTGCACCTAACTCAAAACTGATACAAAACACTCTTAAAAGTATTGAAGAGGATCATGGCTTGATACAGGAAAAAGATTCTGGAGAATAAACAGCTGCCTGCTTGCCAGACAGCCTCCCGTACTCTTGAGGAGTAGTAAAGGTTACCAAAGACTTGAGGGCTCCTACTTCACTTTGGTTTCGTAGCATCTTTTTTATATGAGTCCTATAGGACACCAACGCCTGACAGGAGTAACCTTCTTAAGCTATGAAAATGAAATTATTTTGCAATCAAATGTCTAACTAAGCCTTCAGAAACACCACCGGCTGGGTTGCACGCTGGTGTAGATTGGTGCTGAGCTGCTGGAGACTGTTTATGTATGAGAGAGCATGTGCTTCAGTTCATCCTGCTCTTCAAAGGGAATCCTGACAAGAAGATCCCCAAATCTGGAAAAAGCTTTTAGTGTCCAGTGGTGTTATCCACCAGAGCAATGCTGGAGCAGGGTTTTATTTATAACAGCACGCACAGGTCTGCACTTCTTTTTCAGTATATAATCTTATGAATGAGTTTTTGGAAGAGGGAGGAAATAATCCATTCAAAAGCTGTGTGGTAAACATAAAAGAATTGTGCTGGTAAAATAATGTTTTTCTTTTTTCTCCCCCTCTGTTTTTTCTTTAGATTTCTTCAAGTACATCCCATTCAGGTCCTTCTGATTTAACAAAACAATGTGGAACATCAGCATTGTTTCAGCTGGCAGAGGTAATATTAAAATACTGGTGACTAATTACCACAGGTGCAGTGGGGTGGAGAAGTTAATGATGTTGCTTGCCGAAGTCTGGAAGGCAGAACAGTGCTACAGTTCTAATTACACTGTTGCTTATAGAAGCATAAATTATCGTGGCTTGGGTGCCACAAGTCAAGATTTCCCCAGACTAGCTGTTAACTTCGAGGTTTCTAAGAGTGTGTGCTGCAGCTGAGAAGTACCAGTCCCTGGTGGCAAAGGGACTTTCCAGTCACCATTGAGATTGTTTCAATTCCTTGTTTTAGGGTTTGGGGGTTTGACTGTTTGGTTTGGTTGGGGGTTGCGGGGGTGCGAGCGCAAGGAGTTGCGAGAGAGGGCTGGACTAGTCGGTTACTCAGATTAGGGCATTGCCATTACAAATACCAGTTAAAGGTCATTAGTTGCTTTCATTTATTTTTGCTTTTTGTGCCTACTGTTTTTTGAAGTGGGGAATAAACAGGTCAATAACTTCTATAGAAACTCTGCTGTGATACTCAGCAGATCCTCCTTCTTGGAACATTTGAAACCAGTGGCATCTTATTGAAATGTTGTATTTCTTTTGTTTCTAAGCTTTTTTTTTTCTAAGCTTTCCCAATCTTAAAGACTGCGAATTGCAAGTTTATTTAGAGCTCACGAAACAGAAGTCATTTTTTTGTAGCCACATCCATAGCCCTCTGTACTATTGGTTACTGCAGAAGCAGCAAAGGTATAAAGATTTAAAAAAAAAAAAAAACAAACATTGTCAGGGATGTGTGTGTGTGTTTAATTGACAAAATGTAATTACTGTCCAAAGAGTTGTATTTTAAAGATTGATCTTTAGCATTTGAAAATCACAGGCTGTGTTTACATTGCAGTGCAGTAAAGAAGTCACAGAAGTACCTTGGTACCAAGAACCCACTTCAGCATAGTTGTGGGGTTCTCCTCTGTGTAATTTAACTGCTTCCTGATAGATGCTGTGCTTCCCAAGCTCTGATGTTTCCAGTGCACAGCCTAGCTTGACCTGAGCCAGATCAGGAGTTTCTGCCCTGTGCAGCGAGAATTTTGGAAACCTTCAAACTATTCTATCAATAGTGTTATGCACATACTTGTATTGGTGTAAGAGATATTTTTAGATTGCAAGGAAAAAATGCCTTGCCAATTTGAGAAATCTAAAATTAACCTAAAGACAACCCAGTGATCTGGAGGGTACATCCATACTGACCACATGGCCCATGGGTTGAGCTGCAGGATAGGGAAGCTCCTGATGTCTGGTTCAAAGCAAGCCTCTTCCACCTGGTTTCGCTCCAGGTGGCTGTTTGGTTGACTTCTGTTCTAAAAATAAAATAGCACTGGAAATTCAGCTTGGAGGCTTTGAGAGGGAAAGTAAGAAGAAGAAATCATGTCTTCCCAAGGACAACTGCTTGGTGGTGTGAAGGGGACTACCCTTTGTCGCAGTGCCGACGTAGTTTACAGGTGATCCAAAACCAAGAGGATCTCCCAAGTCAGTGCTGCAGAAACATCGCAGATTGAGGACCTTTTTACAGCTCTTCTTTTTTTTTTTTTTTTTTTTTTTTTTTTTAATATCGCTGTTCCTCAGACAGTAAGAGGGTTTTGGTTTCCATTAATGTTATCTCCAGGAGATGATAACCATGGCAACCACTGCTGCTTTGCAATTCTTTGCAAAATAAGTCTATGACATGAGAAGAAAGATTCAGAAGGTTTTTTTACTACCTTCCAAATTATTTTGTACGTTCAAGTAAAAGAAAACAATCTCAATTACTGAGATTAAATTTCCCCTTCCCCCCCATTTCAGGGCCATTTGGAAAATGGAGGAAAGAGTTGTGTATAGCGACATTTGGGAGTTGAAGGGGGTATGAATGTGAGGTTTCAAGTAACTTGTCTGTGGCAATAGTTAGAGATACTGTATTGTTCTGTTGCATTTAGGGTATTCTGAAAATCAATCTAGCAGTGGGTTTCCAGATTATATAAAAGGCACTTAAAGGATCATGGAAACACCACTGACATCGGTTGGAGTCGTCTTCCATTAGTGCGGTAGAACCCCCCAGCCTTTTTCTAGCACTTAGCCATCATCACGTCGCATCAGTTTCAGTAGGGCTTCAGTGTGTTTTTCAGCACTGTCCTGTAGCATAGTTTGCTTTCCTGAACTAAGATGCCAGAGGGATTCCCTGTGTAATGCTTCTGTTAATATAGGTAAGTAACGTTAATAGATGAGATGTTTGTTTAATGGGACTATTTTTAAACTCATTTTAGATGTGCCTTGCTTCAGAAGGAGTAAAAGTGAAAGAACCTGGGAAAACAAAAGTGGAAGCACCAGAAGATGTGGGAAGGGAAGTTCCAGAGGAAATGGAACTAGAAGAACTGGAGAAAACAACAATAAAAGACTCCTGTAAAGTAAAAGTAGAACAACCGGAGACAGAGAAAATGCAAAACTGGGATGAGACAAAAGCTGAGGAATCAGAAACTGCAAAATGCAGAGATTTTACTAGTCTTGCAATGGAGAGCAGTCCTTTTGAGAGACATGATAACATAAAGGATCACATGTGCTGTTCTCCAGAACTTTCAATGGCTGACATGAATATCCTTGGGCTAAAGCCAGAAAAAATAAAGAAGAAAAAGAAAAAAAATAAGTTGGACCGGCACACAAACGAAAAATCCACTCCCAAGAAACCTTGTAAAAAGAGGCAGTCCTCCGAGTCGGACATTGAAAGTGTAATGTATACAATTGAAGCTGTTGCAAAGGGGGACTGGGGTGCTGAGAGACTGGCAGAAACCCCCCACAAAAAACCCCGCCCTGTCTCAAATGTGAAGGGAAGCGTGTTGGATACAAAATCACCAAAGAAAAAAGTGAAATCGAAAGAGAAGAAAACATCAAAGGAGAAACCCCCGGAGACCACCAAAGAATCAAAGCCTCCCGATTTCCTTAGTATTGCAGCCAGCAAGGAAGTACCGTGTGAGGCTTCTGATAACATTAAAGTGGAACCACTGACCCCAACAGAGGAGGTGGTACCCCAAAGCTTACCAGGACAGGTCAAAACTGAGGACAGTGACTGTGTTAAAAAAATAGAAACCTGTGGCTCCAGGAAATCGGAGAGATCTTGCAAAGGTGCTCTATATAAAACTCTGGTGTCAGAGGGCATGCTCACGTCTCTGCGCGCTAATGTGGACAGAGGTGGGTGGCTTTGAGTGTTCCATTTACAGCATGAACCGCAAAAGCCTTCCTGGAGTGGGAGGAAAAGCAAAAGTCCATGTTCAAGCTGGAGTTTGAGCAGTGTGTGATTGGAATGCTGTGTCTGGTCACCCAAGATGCTGGAGGCAGGTGGAGGGGACGGACTCCATGGTCCAGGGCAGGTCTTCTCAAGTCCTACCCTCTGTGTTAGTACTCGCCTCACCAACTCTTAACCTCTCCCTTTTTGTCTTTTATGAGCTGAGATTCAGCTTTTTGACTGAAGGCTTTGTTGGGTAATTTGTCAGCCTGCTGACAGATGTAGGCAGGAATTGTGTTGTATGTAACCCTGAACAATTAGCTTGTTTCTGTATAAACAACTCTAGTGGTGGTGAGCATAGTTCTCAGTCCTACAAGGGGCAAGTGTGTTGTGCTTTTGCTTTGGTTGTTAGTTTGGCTGCAGGTGGTGAGCGAGAACCCTTCACCTTGTGGAAGGATAAATTTGAGATAATTTCTGGAAGCTTTCGGTGAGATGTCTTGAAATGTATTTTTCTGATTAGTGGATTTATATGTGTAATTAGAACAGTCAGAAAAGAAAAAGATGTTTTAAAATTCAGGAAGTTTATTACTGTAAATCTACTCATATCTTTCTCTTCCTTTATACCTCGAGAGATCCTGACTTAAGGGCGGGGGGACGACAGGAAACAGTTGCCAATACCATCATTATCTCATTATCCACTTTAAAATAAATAAATAAATGTTTTGTAATCCCTTCAAGAAGGTGAAGCATCGTAAAGTTGCAGTACTGTATAGGTACACAAGTTCCTTCTGAGGCCACTTTGTTCTGGCACATTTTTCTAAAGATGAGAAACAATTTTCTGCCTTCATCCCAGGAAAAAGAAGCTCAGGAAAAGGCAACTCCTCTGATCATGAAGGATGCTGGAATGAAGAAAACTGGGCTTTTTCCCAATGCGGCACAAGTGGGAACAAAAAACTGAAGAAGCCTAAGCCAAAGGAAGAGTTTGTTTTTGGGTAAGTTGTGGCTTAACACGGTGCAAAGTTTTAGTTAGGTCTGCATGGTAGCTTAAGAGTGAGTCCTCCTCATTGCAGCTAGTGAACTGCATCCAACACCCAAATAATCACAGTTAGACAGAATTCCTGAAAATTACAAACCCCGCTGGGCTGAGTCATGCTCTAGATACTTGTTTATATACCGAAGTAATTCCTTTGAGATCTTTCCTGTTTTTACACTACTGTAAACAGATTTGAACTGACGTTATTTGCTCACTTCTAAAAAAAAAAAAAGCGCAATGTTTACCTGCTCAAGAGGTGGTGAAGAGGTTTACTTGTATTTTCAGAGTACTTTGGAAGCAGTATTGAAAGTGCTGTATAGGTGTTCAGTCATCATAAACAGAACTAGACTAGAAAGAATAGGTCTCTCTGCCTGCTTGGCAAGATTGCTTACAGAGGAAAGTAAACAATGTTCTAATATTGGCAAATAATTATAATAAATATATCGTTTTTCCATTGTAGAGATAACATATTTAAACTGTTTATGTACACTATGAAGAAATTAAATATATCAGAAGAATAATTAACAAAT
Source organism: Stercorarius parasiticus (assembly GCA_013396915.1). NCBI lineage: Eukaryota > Metazoa > Chordata > Aves > Charadriiformes > Stercorariidae > Stercorarius > Stercorarius parasiticus. Next base: position 119,769 of record VWZL01002686.1, read on the forward strand.
GCATTAAAATTTAGAAAGGCCACACAGAATTACTTTTTTAGTATATGAATAACAATTTTTGTCAGAGTTTTACAAATTTATTTAACTGCAGGCATAGGTGTTAAATCTGATTAGCCATTCATACGTACTTGCAAATTCCTGAAGACTTCCAATTATCTGAATTCAGAGGGTGAAAAGGAATTTTAAAGAGTAGATTTTCCACACTCCATGCTTAAAATTGTAATGTGTGTGTTTTGTGGAGGCTTGCGGTAGCCTTTTTTATAACCGAGTCTATGTGAAATTTAGCTGCAGCTCACTTTGGTGTAAAGACATTAAATTGATAAAAATCTCCCAAGTCTTGATTGCTTGGAATAGTCAAGAAAAACTAATGGAACACTTCTTGTATTTTTAGTGCATTGTATATAAGATTTGTAAATATTTTTTAAATTTAAATTGAAAGATTAAAAGCTTTTCACACCTAATGGTGTGAAAAGTGAATGCATCTCCTAGCCGCCCCACCCCCCACCCCCC